>CP144071.1:3000000-3173113 GCA_036428645.1 Kwoniella sp. DSM 27419 | reverse complement strand
AACCCCTAACCCCTAACCCCTAACCCCTAACCCCTAACCCCTAACCCCTAACCCCTAACCCCTAACCCCTAACCCCTAACCCCCTAACCCCTAACCCCTAACCCCTAACCCCTAACCCCTAACCCCTAACCCCTAACCCCTAACCCCCTAACCCCTAACCCCTAACCCCTAACCCCCTAACCCCTAACCCCTAACCCCTAACCCCTAACCCCTAACCCCTAACCCCTAACCCCTAACCCCTAACCCCTAACCCCTAACCCCTAACCCCTAACCCCTAACCCCTAATGGGCGCGGCACGGGTCATTGAGCCGCTCTATCTCACCCAGAACGCCGTGCTGCACACCTACGGACGTCAGCGATCGTCCTATTATATGAACGCCTGCCGGTCCGCAGTGGGGTCCAATCCGCGTGCACTCGACCGTGCAACCCGGGCCAATTCCACGCATGCCGTCGGGAAGCTCTGATTCCTAGCTGCTCAAGAAGCACGCCTGCCCGGAGCGTGTGGCTCGGCGGCTCTGAGGTGGTTGACAAGTTCCATAAGACCTTATATGCGACCGGCGGTCCTCTTGTCTCGCCGACCGCTCGTTCAATCCGGCGTCCGGGACAATTGCACCCATACAGACGTGTAATCCTAGTTTGTAGCTACCCGTCGAACCGCCCGGACCTCACCCGGAACGCCTAGATGCAATGCCGCGGGAGTGAGCAGATTGTTTCGTCTCTGGCATGCACACGGGGGTTTTGCTGCCCGCAGCGAGAGGTGTCCCACGTGCACTCGACCGGCCGTTCCGAGCGGTTCTGCGCACATCGCTGGGTAGGTCTGATCCGTAACAACTCGCCAAGCACACCAGATCGTACCCAGGAGTCCTGAGTCGTAATGAGGAGGAGCAATTTCATACGAGTTTGTATGTGGAGTGCCGGCCGTACCTGTAAAGCTCCCATCACATGCATCCGGGCGTTCTGGGCGGCTCCGGGCACTTGTAGCTGTAGCCCTGCGCGGTTCCGCGGGTGCCGACGGGTAGCCTCAACCCGTAGCTTTCCATCAAGCACGACCCAACGGCCCCGGCACAGCTGTATGGCCCCAAACTAGGTCGACCGTTCCACGGCAGTATGGTATCGGTGAGGTGTTCGAGTCGCGGGATGAAAGGCACATACTTTACGTAACCTTGCCCCGCCGTATGCGGTATGCGGCCGTCCGCTCGTCGACTGACTATTGCACCTTCGCCTCGACACCACTCGACACCATCCTGTAGAACCAATGCATGAAGACAATGCGATGATGGATAGACGCTTTATACAATATACTACAACCCTCAAACATTCTCAATGTGCTCTTCGAACTTTTTCTCGTTGTCGTCGTCAATCCTGTTGATGTCGTACTTGTCGCCGAACAGCCGGTCAATCTCCTCGAGGGTCTTGCCCTTGGTCTCGGGCATGTAGAAGAACTCGAAGAGGGCTCCAACGGTGGTCTGGCAGAATTGTCAGCCGGGATTGACGCGTAGCGCTGACGAACTCACGCAAGAGGCAAACACAAAGTAGATACCGTACCCGCCCAGGTTCTCGATCATGTACGGGGTCGACTTGGCCAACATGAGGTTGAAAGCCCAGTGGGTCGAGGTGCAGATGGCCATACAGAGGGTTCTGATCCGGAGAGGGAAGATTTCACTACAGTAGATCCAAGGGATACCCGCGTAGGAGAAGCAGAAGGCGACGGCCCAGACAAAGATGAGCACGATGGCGGCGTACTGACCGCCAGAGATGCCGTGTCCGACGACAGGAGGGTATGTCTTGACCAGCGCGCCGACAATCCACATGCACACGGCCATGATGCTGCCACCGGTGACAATCATGGACACTCGTCCGAATCGGTCGGTGAACAGAACCATGGCGATGAGGGTGGCGACGAATCGGACAACACCGTAGACACCCGTGGCGAAGAGCTTGGAGCTGGCGGCAGAGAGACCGAGAGATTGGAAGATTCGAGGGGAGTAGTAGTTGACAGCGTTGGTTCCGGCCATCTGGAAGAAAATCATGATCATGACGCCGGTGAAGAGCCGTCGAGCGTTGCGTCGGGAGAACGTCTCTCGGACCACACCGAAGCGTCCTGCACCTTCCATCAGTGACCGCTCGTGCTCGACCTGGCCGATGATCCCAGCGAGTTCAAACTCGACATAAGGGTGATCTTCAGGCAGCCCCCGGAGCTTGGCGATGGTCTGCAACGCTCGAGACTCTCCATGTTTCCGCACCATGAAGCGAGGGGTCTCGCTGAGGAAGAAGAGGCCGATGATGCAGCCGCCGGCGGGGATGAGTTGGATGGCAAAGGGGATTCGCCACTGTCCGGTGCCAGTCAGGGTCTTGAGCACGCCGTAAGGGATCCAGAAGCCGACCATGGTGCCAAACTGTACACCGACCTCGTATAGTCCGACCAACCGTCCTCGGATGTGAGGGGGTGAGCACTCGGCGACGTACACGGGGACGATCATGGTGGAGGCACCGACACCCCAGCCGGTGAGGACTCGACCGGCGTAGACCAAGCCGACACCGGCGGTGCCAGAAGCACCGGTCATGAAAGCAGCGCCGACAGTGTAGATACAGAGGTTGATCATGAGGGCGATACGTCGACCGAGCTTGTCGGCGGCGAACGCGGAGAAAAGGGCGCCAAAGACGGCTCCGGCCTGGAACACGGACACCACATTGGAGGCGAAGGCCGTTCGCTCCTCGGCGGATTTGTGAGTGAGGTCAAAGTCTTTCAAGAAGGCGGGAAGAGTGACGACGCCTCCGATGAAGCCTGAAGGAGCAAGTCAATCGTCTATCTCGGGAGCGGGCCACCCTCCACTCACCCAAATCGTAGCCAAAGAGAACCGCGGCACAGGCACCAAAGATGGCCAGAATGATGATCCTCGCGTTGACTGTTTCTTTCGGAGGAGCCATCGCTCCGGGCTCGGCGGTGGGTCGCAAGGCCTTGATGAGGTTGACCATGTTGAAATTGCAGCTGCTTGGGTCGGGCCTGGTCTGGCCTGCTCACCCGGACCACTTTATAAGATATTCGCCAAGGACACTGAGGCCCCGGTGAAAAGTTATTTTTAGCCAAAAACGGACAGTCACCACCACCATACCACGTCCTGGTCAAGGGTTCATTACCCAACCCTTCAGGTCAAGCTCAGGTGGTGAAGACGGGGTCCCAGCTTTGCCCGGGGTAAGACTGGCCGCGGCAGAAGGAGCGGATTGAGAGTTTCCGTGGTTGCATGGGGGAGGCGTCGACCTTACGGGGTAAGTGCGAGCGGGGTCGAGGAATTTGAGGCGAACAACATGATGGCAGACGTCGATCTGACGTCGGTCAGGAAGCGGGGCTGCGGGGTCTGCATGGGGCGAGAAAGGCGGGGTGGCTACAACCGCCCCCTCGGGGTGGCTACAACCGCCCCCTCGGGGTCGCTTTCTTGTTCTAGCCGGGCGCACCGGCACGATCCCGGAGCTGGAGCTGCAGAGTGACTTCATGGGGTGGTTCGGTCGGAAGTGTCAGCTCGCCGCCGTGGTCACCTGAGGACATTTGAAGCGGACATCAACCTTCAAGCTACGGCTACATGTGCTCTATTCGTCTATGTCTCTAAATGACCGCTCCCTGATCGTGCTCCGCGATCCTCTCCGCCTACTCGTTGAGCAGGACATATCGGAATCGAGCCTTGCCAGCGTGCATGTCTGGGACGGTCAGCTGTGCTCTGTGACCACCTCGCAACGTACCGGTCACCGTCTGGCTGACCTCGGACATCTTCCTGGTCTCGATGACAGGCTTGACGCCGTGCTCGACAGCAAGCGCAAACATGTCTTTGATCTCGGCGGGGGAGCCGATGCTAGAGGTTGTTAGCTTAGAGCAATCGTCAAGCGCAGCCACGTACAGAGAACCGGTCAGGCTCCTGCCGAGGATGGCCGCAGGCGACATGGCCGGGAGCAAGGATTCGGGCAGACCGAGCAGAACAAAATGACCTCTGGGTTTGAGCAGCTTAAAGTAGAAGCTCTCGATCGGGAGGTTGTCCTGGAAGTTGGTGCAGATGAGGAGGTCGAAGGTGCCAGCGTACTTTTCAAGCACAGCCGACTGATCAGAAGTCGCGACCAGGTCGTCAGCGCCGAGCTTGAGCGCTTCGTCCTTTTTAGCGTCGGATCGGCTGAACGCGTAAGTCTCGGCGCCGAGTGCTTTGGAGAACTGGGCGAGGTCAGCAACGTCGCAAAGAGCGCCACATGAAACCCACCTGAAGACCGAGATGACCTAGGCCGCCGATACCAATCACACCCACTCGCTTGTCAGGCCCCGCTCCGTACGCCTTGAGGGGAGAGTAGACGGTGACACCGGCGCACAGCATGGGCGCGGCGTACTTGGCCTCGAGCTGCTCGGGCACCTCGATGGCAAACTTGCCTGGTCCTCGGTAGTAGTCGGCTGGATGTCAACGCTGTTCACAGGCTTTGTCACTCACCATAGCCTCCCTGAGTGTACTCGCCATTGGCAAGGGGACCCTGGTACGTTGGCATCCACTTCGAACAGTAGTTCTCGGCGTCTCCGTTACAAGCGTGGCATCGGCCGCAAGAGTCGCACTGAGCGCCAAAGCCCACGATCTTGCCAACCTGGTGGCCGGACTGGCTACCCGCTCGTACCACGGTACCAACGATCTACACGGTCAGCGGTTGACCTGATGCAGTCATGACCCACCTCGTGACCAACAATCGCAGGGTACGAGGAAGCACCCCAGCCGGACCGCAGTGTGTGGACGTCGCTACAGGATGTGAGTTCCAGACTCGGTATAGCATCCATTTACCTTCCGCAGACACCACTGGCGATGATCTTCACATCAATGTCGCTCTCGGCAAACGCCCTCGGGGTGTAGGAGTGCGGCTTGAGGTCAAATACATCGTGCTGCTTCTCGAACGCCTAGGCCGTGGTCAGCTTTGGCGTCTGTAG
Organism: Kwoniella sp. DSM 27419; assembly: GCA_036428645.1. Taxonomy (NCBI): domain Eukaryota; kingdom Fungi; phylum Basidiomycota; class Tremellomycetes; order Tremellales; family Cryptococcaceae; genus Kwoniella; species Kwoniella sp. DSM 27419. Next base: position 3,168,168 of record CP144071.1, on the reverse strand, counting down.
AAGCAAGACTCACGGCGTAGCCGGTGAACTGCTCAGGGATGGTCGTGGTGGACATATCGACTGCGCTCGTTGTTCCGGGCGAGGATTCATTCGCCCTTCAAGGTGCGCGCTTTATAGCCCGTACACCATTCATCTTTGCACTCCCACCACCATCACCCACATCGAGACGTCTATAGCGAAAAAAGTGGCTTCGAGCGTCATGCAGATGATGTCAAGCGACACACTGACCTCGCTTAGGATAGCTTGTTAGTCAACAATTCTTCTCTCACCCTGGACACCCTCCACTTGACGACGAAAGCCTCTCTAGGGCCGCCTGTTCACTCGGTGACTGTTCTGCGAACCGTTATCCATAGAGAAGCCCCCTTAGACGCTGGAATGACCTGAAAGACCTGATACATTGGCTACGGAATTGTACAATCCACCTGCTATCACCCAACCCTGAATGTCCTATACACCGTCCTATCGCCTGGGGATACCAGCGACGCCTCGGTCAGAGTACTTCCACTTGGCAAAGGCGACGATGGCCGCGGCCAGTGCCATGAGTGAGGTCGAGATGGAGAAGCCCTTGACGTATCGAGGAGCGTCCGCAGCGGGCCAGAAGAAGGAACCGTACACAGAGGCGAGGTTACCGACACCGTTGATCAGTGCGATCGACACGGCCCGCTTCTCTCGGCCGTCAAACATGGTGACCATCCAACTGAGGAAGATGGGGATGCAGGTCCAGATACCGGCACCTCCGAAGCAGATCATGGCGTACCTCGCCGCATTGTTGTGGACCGCCGCGCAGATGACAAAGCTGATGACCGAGACACACGCGGCGACCAGCACGGTGTAGGCCTTCTGACCCGTCCTGTCGGCGAACCAACCGGCAGAGACGGTCACGACGAACGCGACGGCATAGATGGGCACGGTCATGACTGATGGTCAGCCGTGGTCACAACGATGAGACTTACACTGCGCAGTTCGGCCCTTGTACCCGAGCGCGTTCATCAAGGTGGGGAAAAAGTACGAGATGGTTCCCACACTGTTGAGCACGTTGTAGATGAGCATGAAGACGTAGGTCTTGGGGTCCTTGACGGCGGCCATGAAGGCGCCCCGGTGAGAGATGTCGCCCGTGGCTTCGGCACCGGCCATCAATCGGGTGGTGGCGAGCCACTTTTCATCCTCGCTGAGCCACTTGGTCGTGGTGGGGTAGTCTGCCTGTCAGCAAAGGCCCTCGCGCGTAATACCTACTCGGCAGGACAAAGTAAGCGACAATGGCGAGAACGACGGTGGCGATGCCTTCGATGATGAACAACCTGGACGTCAGCGTTGTCCACTTGCCTCGCGACTCACCATTTCCATCCTCGGGTGTTGCCCACGCCCTCGAGACCTTCGATCAGACCTCCGGCGAGTAAACCACCGAATGCACCCGACATCAACGAGGCGGTGTAGAAAAAGGCGACTCGCTTGGATAGCTCGGCGGGTTTGTACCAGCACGACATGAGAAGCATGACCTGGGTGGGGTCAGCAGATGCCTGTGTGTCGATTGACCCAACTCACACCGGGGAAGAAGCCCGCCTCGACCAGACCAAGGACCATTCGGAACGCCACCATGCCGCCGAGAGTGTTGATGCCCTTGGCACCGACCGACATACCACCCCAGAGGACCATGATGGTGGGAAGGAAGATACTGGGCTTGGATCGGGAAAGGATCATGTTGCAAGGGACTTCATTGAGGAGGTATCCCTGAGGGGTCAGCTTGCACCGGCTGATGACGACTTACGACGAAGAAGATGGACAGAACCAAGGAGTAGTCGGACGAGGTCAACTTGAGGTCCTTTTGCATACCACCGACTTTGGCGTTCTACCCCGGTCACCATCAGCTGTGCCCGTGGCGAAACCACCCAAACTCACACCAATGTTGGTTCGGTCCAGATAGTTGAAGATGTACATGACCCACAGCATGGGCAGCATGTGCCGATCGATCTTTCTCACCAGCCGGGCCTCCTCGACGGTCCCGCTGACATACGGTCGCTCCTGAGACAGCTCATCGTTGGAGCTGCCCTTCTCAATGTGTTGCACTTCAGCCTTCTCGTCGAGGTGGTTCATGTTGTTTGCTAAACTGCGCTGGGTTCCGCTGGGTCGCTGGGTAGGGTGCGATGGGGACTGCTATATATCCCTGGCAGGCATCGCTCATACCCCGCATTGTTCTCACCCAACCCTGATTCTCGCCGATCGCGGACCGACATTCCCCTGAGCTGCTCTGCGTACTCGCTGGACTCGCGCCAATGACGACCTCCAGGTTATTTGCTTGGCGTTGGGTCTAAGTTTGGAGGCCCACGGAGAGATAAGGGTCGCCCCGAGGGAAGCCGCGGGGACAGTGCGGCTCTGGCCCGTTGTGAGCACGGCGAGTTGTTACCCCGTAGCGCGTGACCCACAGGTTATCCTTAAATCGGCAAATGCTCTTCCTCGCCGTCGACTGCCGGGAAACATCGCCAATCTTCGCAGGGCAGGGAAAGCAGGCACAGTCCGACGCGGAGCTGGTCTCAGCATGAACGGGGAGATTCCCTCCGAGCAGACAGGAGATCTCGCCTTGTTGGTGGCGACGTGGCCGCCGTCACATGACGGTCCAATGTGCAATCTCCGGACCGATGTTCCTCAGCCGCTGGTGGTTGGGGTACGATAACATGCCTAACAGGGTCAGACGCGGTCTGTGGCTTGTGACGGCGTCGATCCCACGGAATGTGTTTACACCGAGCGCACGACTTTCCAGGGAGCTCAGGAATCGCAGTCCCCGGACGATGTCAAGTCTGCAGAGTGTAGCGCATGAGATGCCTATGCAACCCGTCTTTATCACTTGGCCTCGTTGAATACAAAAAACGTCCAAGAATGCTTGCGACACGTCCAGCCCTTCTCGCTCGCTTGTTGCCATTGTTTCGCCGAGAGCGACGTCACGTTTGGCGTGACCGCGTCGGGCTTGCTGAAGGTGTTCTACGAGACGTTAGAAGAGTCTTCTGGGCCATCCTGTACCTACCACGGCTTGCAAATCATCCGAATAAAGCTCGTGTATCTCCACATTGTCAAGGTCTATTCAGGTGTCAGGCGTATGCCGGACTGCCGGTCCACTCACCAAACCCTGCAAAGGCAATGTTGACAGGGTACGCCGCTTCAGGATGCCTGTTGAGGACACTCAGGCGTATGCTCGAACGCTGCTCGGTGTCAACCGAAACGGCCACAGCGTCAATGTAAGACGGTTGATAGTTTCCCTGCTGAATGTACACCGGAAAGGTAGGACCCGTGCTGCGTGGGATCAGCCCGGTCATCGTATCCAACACTCACTAGACGTCGGGGAACACGGGTAGCTGGAGCAAGTGTCCGTTCTTCATATATTTACTGAACAGTCTCAACGGATAGTAGAGTGTTTGTCGCAGAACCCCCTCGGGCGTGGTCATGAGCGGTGAGATCTGCAACGTGTCAGAGAGACGTGACACGAAGGGCGTACCACTTACCACGTTGACGGACTGAGCCAGACAGGCGATCCCGATATCCTTGTGCTTCCTCACCAGCACGTTCAACCACGCGCAGAAGCCTAGCATGTCGGTGTAGTCGTATGTCTGCTCCAGCCCTTCGGATCCGGGTGCCTTGAGCTCGTCCCAAACGTTCCACTGCGTGGCGTCAGGAGTGCTTAAAGCACGAGCGCTCACCTCGTCGAAACAGATCTTCATGGCTTTAGCTGGCATCCGCTCCATGGTCCTGCCAATGTTGGCCATGTCTATGAGCGACTTGCACACCTCGATGTGTTTCTCGGCCGCCTGGGGTTTGTCAGCATGCTATGGAGGGCAGGTTACTCACAGCGGGTCCAAAGACGTTCTTCTCATATTCAAACCCAGCAACGCTTGATGCCTTGTCGTGTCCCAGCATGGTACTGCGTCTGGTCAGCAGGTCCCTCTGAACGGCGCCCCTTGACTGACTAGTAATGGATCGAGTGCATGTCCGCCCAGGGCAATAGCGCGGTGATGACTTCTCGGTCCCAATCCGTCGCACCCTGCATCAGTCAGCTTGGCCGAGCACACCCCACTCACCGTCTCCCCGCACGATATAAGCTTGATCGAAGGGTCGACTAGCTTGAGAGCATGCGCCCATTGCCTCGCCTTGAGACAGTACTCGTGAGGGAGTAGGTTGCCCACCTGCCATGGACCCCACACTGCCTTGTGTCAGTACCACTCGAGCGCGATGCACCCACTCTCATTGCCCAGCCCCCAGTACTTGACGTTGTGCGGCTCGGTCCTCCCGGTGTGCTTTCGGCGCAGATTGGCCCAACTGCATGGATCAGCCCGTCTTCGCATCGTTCGTCGTCAACCTACTGGGTATCCCCGACCCCATTGCAGTATTCGACCCAGGCCAAAGCCTCCTCCAGGGTGCCCGTTCCCACTGCTCCGTCAGCCCAGTCCTAGCCGGTCAACCCACTGTTCAGGCAGATGTATGGCTCGCAATCGGCACCCCTGCAATAGTCGATAAACTCGTCCGTGCCAAACCTTTTCATCAGCGACGTTCGCGTGTCTCCACCTACATGTTCGACTCGTCGCTCAGCCAGGCCAGCTCGATGCGCTTGGGTCGGTCCGCGATAGGACCGATCCCATCCTGCCAGTGATAGTTGGAAACAAAGTTGCCTGTCCAAGTCAGCGCCTGCGACGCGGGTGAACGCACCTCCTGGCCAGCGTAACATCGGCACTTCCAGCTCCCCGTTCTTCGCCAGGCATCCCATGACATCCTTGCGCCAGCCGAGCCGTCCCTTGGACGTGGAATCTCCACGGTCCTGCACCTCCAGCAAGCTCTTATCGCTCGGCGCTTTGGGATTGTCCACGATCCCTCCATAGATACACCGCCCGAGGTGTTCGAGAAAGCCCGAATAGAGCTTGTCGGTGATGGGCGGCTCGTTCGGATGCACTAGACGGTCCACATCGAGCGTGATGGGCGTCTCACGGAGCTTGGTCGGGTGAGCAGGGGCTTCGGAAAAGTTCCCCTTGGTCTGCTGCAAGAGAGCTTGGTTGACCGTAACGTGTCTGCTGTAGAGTGCCATCTCGTCAAGGGTGCTATGGTCGAAAGAAGGACGAATCGAGCCAGGTTATCATCAGACCATCATCTGACCTCTTGAACGCGATACCTCCCTCTGCATCGGACCAATAACTAAACCCGTCTGGCCGACCTCTGGGCTCGCGGTAATCTAGTCGAGCCGATGGCCCGCGTGCCTGTCGGCTACATTCCTGCCATGACGGTGACAGACGCGGAATGGCGCCAAGACTGGCGGGCCGACCGGCCCGTCGAGCTCTTTCTATTATCATCCGATGGTGCAGTGTCGCCAGTCTGCAGGCCATGCTTGATATCGATAAGTCTTTCTCAGTGGCGCACATGGCGTCACCCGCTACCGTCTAACGTCCGTAAATCGCGGCGTCGCACTTTGCATCCGGGTCATGGGTTCGTGACCGATAGCGGACTAGCGCGACTGGCCATGCCTGGGAACTGATCCGAGATGGCGCTAACCATCAGCTGATGCTGTTGCAAACGGTCCGTCTTTGTCGCGAGCAGATCAATCCTCCGTGGGCCTCCATCGCCAGCGGGAATGGCATGCCACTACATAAGCGGAGGCCCACGTCTGACCATTTCTCAGGCGCCCAGCGATACCGCCACAGCAATACCTCCGCCATGGCCTCACTACCACCCAAGGTGTACACCTTCCTATGTGCCTGCTTTGCAGCGTGAGTGACATACCTGCCAGGGGCTGGCAGAGCTGACATCCCACAGGATGGGCGCTATGCTCTTCGGTTATGACCTCGGTGTCATCGCCTATGTTCTCGATGCCCCAGATTTCAACGCCACCATCGAGACCAAGGACCCAAATTACATCGGGTTCATCGTCTCGTCCATGTTGCTCGGTGCCTTTGTCGGCAGTATTCCAGCCTCCTTCATCGCAGACATGTACAGTCGAAGGACCGGTATCACAGCGGCAGGTGGCGTCTTCATCCTCGGAGGTATCCTGCAGACCGCCGCGGCCAACAAGGGCATGATGATGGCCGGTCGATTTTTTGCTGGCGTCGGGATCGGCATGCTGGGCGTGCTGACCCCCCTGTACCAATCCGAGATTGCCCATCCATCCATCCGGGGTATGCTCACCGCCACTTTCCAATTCTTCATCGGTATTGGAGCCATCGTGGCGGGTTGGATCGCCTATGGCGTTGCCCAGACTCACCGTGAGGCGGCCATCGCATGGCGACTCCCCCTGGGCTTCCAGATGGCTCCGGCGGTCCCACTCTTGCTCCTCTCATTTACGTTGCCCGAGTCGCCTCGGTAGGTCGTCGGCTATCGTGACCGACTCGTGCTGATCACCCTCAGGTGGCTCATGATCAAAGGTCGCGAGGCCGCCGCCCTCACCTCTCTGGCCCGACTGCACGCCCGAGGCGACGAGAACGACCCTCTGGTACAGGGCGAGTTTGAGAACATGAAGGTTGCAATCGAGTACGAGCGACAGAACGCCGCGTCCTGGGGCTCGATCTTTACCAACAAGACCTACCTGCGCAAGACCATGTACGGTATCATCCTCCAGTTCTCGGTACAGATGACTGGTGTCTCTGCGATCCAATACTATGCCGCTTCAGTGTACCAGTCTGTGGGCTTTACCGCCAACACCTCGCTCCTCATCAACTCGATCAACAATATCAACGGTCTGCTGGGAGAAATCTGCTGTATCCTCCTGGTCGACAGGGTCGGGCGTCGATTCCCATTGATCTGGGGCAACCTGCTTGCGGGAACTTGCTTCGCTGTAGCGACGTGAGTTGGGCATCTTCTCGTGGACCCCCGGCTGACAACCTTGTCAGCGCCCTCGCTAAGCAGTTCTACGACGGTGTCGGGACCCGGGGACAAGGTATCGGCTTCGTAGCGGTCCTTTTCGTGTACAACTTTATCTTTTCAGCGTGCATCGGTCCTCTCTCCTGGGTGTAGTGAGTGCACTGACTCCGTCCATGACTCTACTGACGCAGTGCAGCCCCGTCGAGATCATGAACACGTCCATCCGAGCCAAAGCCACCGCCCTGACCACCATGGCAGCGTGGATTGCCAACTTCATGATCGGTCAGGTGTCCCCCAAGGCGTTCGACTCGATTCGTGAGTATGACACCGTGGATAGTGAGAATCTAGCTGACTCGCGCAGATTGGAGATACTATCTCGTCTTCACCGTCTGCGGCTTCACCAACGCCCTCACTTTCTACCTGCTGTTCCCTGAGACCCGTGGTCGAACGCTCGAGGAGATGGACGACTACTTTGACAAGACGGGTTGGATCGTCCCGCTCAACAAGCAGGAGACTGTGGGATTGCGAGACCGAGAGCAGCAGTTTGCTCAAGGTGAGTCGGTTGCATCGAAAGCATCGAGCTGACTGTGAACTAGGAGGTCGAGGTCGGGTCGAGGCGTTCCCTGACGATCACGAGAAGGCGCTGGCGGGGGAAGACAAGAAGGCCGAGATCACGCACGACGAAGGGGCTCGAAACGTCGCGTACTAGGCTGGAGCGGTGCGCGACGGCACGGGGGGTCAAGGCCGAGTACGCAGAATCCATGTTAGCAGTATACATGATTGTAATGCCAGGAAGAAATGGAATCCGTAGCCAGCTCAGGTGCCACAGACACCAACGACGTCATGGCGATCGACGCTGCTCACCATGACTGTCATCTCATCGTCTCAGTCTTTTACTCGTGCTTTACACCAGTCATCACTGCATAAACACAACACCCTCGCACCTCCCAGTCATGTCCAGCAGGTCGCCCGCTTCCAACCCAAACATCCGCCCCGATCCCAAGTACAACGGGAGACCGTCCGCAAGGCGTTCCTCCTGGAAGCCATCGCCAACCTGTGCAGCTTCCCGCTGGTTACCAACACTAGGACCGTCCTGTCGTTGCTCCTGCTCAACCCGGCGCATATCAACCCGTCCACCATCCTATTCGCACGGCTGTTCGGCGGCATCGTCATTGGCGGATTGACTCCCCCTCTTCTCGCCGGAGCGACCAACACCAAGAACGGGATTGAGAGCAGACGGGTTGTGTATCTGCTCTTGGGCGTGGGTGAGCTCCTGCTCATCCCCTTGCTCTTGCTCGAAGGCAGCAAGCAGGGACACGCTGCGGCGCTGAGCCCTCGAGCGGCGTACGGAGCGATCATGTTGCTAGCCCCGCCTCTGCTCTGGCGACTGTACATCCTGTTCGTCAGGCCAGACATGCTGGGCAGGTACACTGAGCCCAAGAGGGAGTAGCATGGCTCTGTCTGTACCATAGTAGTAGCATGCACCGTCGTCCCCAGATCTCCACCTTGGCAGTACCACCCCGATGTCACCCTCGCCCGTTACGTGTTACCCTTCAGGGCGATATGCATCCTCGCGCTGGTCCCGATGACGAGGAGCCGCAGCCCATCGAGCAGACCCCCGCGATAGCTAGAGATCTCCGAGATCGATGAGGAGGTGATCGGGATACCGGAGGGGGAGCACCAGGTCGGCGGGATACCAGACCTGTGGGATGGTACAAGCCAAGGTCGCAACACCATGCAGACTTGACGAGCCCCAACCGACCATGCCCCTGTCGTACCTCGTCTCGACCGCTGGCCATGCGCAGAGTCAGAACGAAGCTCACCCGCACGAGATCAGGACGGTGCTCCAGCTGATCCAGCAGGGAGCGCAGGAGCTCGACGATGAGAAGGTGGTCGGGTTCACGACGGTCTCGCCTGATACTGGCAGGTGGACGTGTCAGCGACTGTGTGAGTAGACAGCTATCACCCAGCATGCACCCGTTGATGATCCATCAGCATACCCAGAGCTGCTCCGACTGTCCGCTCAAGCCGCAGCACAGCTCAACCAGGCAGGAGTCAAGCCAACGACCCAGAACGACATCATCTCGCTGCTGTGTCCGACCGGCCTAGACTTTCTCGTCGCCTGGATGGCGTTGATGCGTATGGGCTATGGTGTCGTCTTCATCGCGTGAGCCCCGATAGAACCAGAGACGAGCTGATCTGTGGATAGCCCACAATGCTCCCCCTCGGCCATCGACCATCTCATCACGTCCTCCTCTTCCACACGACTCGTGTACCACCCCAAATATGTCGACCTGGCTACGGCCGGGTCGCTGGGCCAGACCACTGTCATCACCCAGCTTCCGACCTCCAGCTCGGCGCTGCAACCGGACACAGCCTGTGAACTCGACTCGGCGTGCCATCCCGAGGCCACCTCGCACATCTTTCACACCTCTGGCACCAGCGGGACCCCAAAGCCTATCCCCAATACCCACGGTCAGAGCGTGTCGGTCCTTCCTCGGCGTGCCGTGCCCAGCTACCTGGATGGCCCGTCTACCGCCGGATGGCCCTCGGAACCCGCAGCGTTCACGACCACGCCCCTGTTCCACGGAGGCGTCTCTGACCTGTTACGAGGGTGGATGGCACGAAGCGTCGTCTACTTCTACCCCACCTCCGATGTCCCCATCACATCAACCAACGTCCTCGCCGCGGTTGAGGCGTGTGATGCCCCAGCCCCTCCGCTGCAGGGCATAGCACTGGATCGGGCGCAACGGACGGAAAGGGAGAACCGGTTCAAGGTCGCCTCGTTCCTCTCTGTGCCCTATATCCTCTCCACGTTGGCCGAGGATGCATCAGGTCCAGCCATGGCCATGTTGAGACGGCTGGACTATGTCAGCACGGGCGGAGCGCCGCTGGACACGCGTATCGGGGATCGGATGGTGGACCAGGGGATCAGGCTGGTGAGCCGACTGGGAAGCAGCGAGTGCGGCTGTGAGTGGGACGCGCGTGCTTTGGGTGTCTGAACTGATCTCAAGCAGTCCTCTTGAGCTCTCACCGCGATTACACCACCGAGAGGGACTGGGAATGGCTGCGGAACGACTCGCCTTACGCGGACGCTCTGCGGTTCGAGGCCGTGGACGGACGCGACGAGTTCGAGATGGTCGTGACGTCCCAGTGGTCCAGCAAGGTGGGTCGTGGAACTGAGCGCTCGAGGTCGTGCTCATGGTTGTCGCCAGACCAGGTCCAACAGGGACGATGGGAGCTACGCCACAGGCGATCTCTACCGGCTTCATCCTACCAAGCCCCAGGTCTGGCGGTACGCAGGCAGAGGAGACGATGTCATCGTCATGGTGAGTCAAGTCTCCGACGCGATGGCCTGCAGTCTGACCCGACGACAGAGCAACGGCGAGAAGGCAGCGCCAGGTCCTATCGAGTCTACGCTGCGATCGTCATCTCTCCTGGCAGACGCGCTGGTTGTCGGCGCCGACAGACCGCAGCTTGGGCTTTTGCTCTTCCCCAAAGGGGCAGCAGACGGTAAAGGTCTCCTCGACCAGCTGAGGCCGCTGCTGGAAGAGGCCAACGCGGTTTCTCCGTCGTTCGCCCAGATCTCCATGGACATGTGCGCGATCGTCCCCTCTGATCAGGCTCAGGTCAAGTCCCTCCCGAAGAGCAGCAAGGGCACCATCCAGCGCGGTGTAGCCTACGAAGTGTTCAAGCAGGAGATCGAGAAGTTGTACGACGGGGTTGAAGCCCAAGCTGAACAGCTGGAGAAGCGGCCCCTGCCTGCTATCGAAGCGGTGGTACAATCGACCATTGATCGGGTCTGCAGCAGCAGGCTCAAGGTGGACTCTCTGACGACAACCACTGATCTATTCGCCTGGGGCGTCGACTCGTTGATGGCGACCCGCATACGGTCGGCCTTGGTCAAGGTGAGTCGAGTCATGCTCAGGGGTTGGACCTGATGCCTGCTATCAGGATCTCAACACTGGCAAGGCCGCCTTGTCCAACAATGTGGTCTTTGAGCAGCCGTCCATCGAACGGTGAGTGAGGATTGTCATATCCATGTGAGGCTCCGTCGCTGACGATCGGTCAACCTAGGCTGGCGCGATACATCTATGATCTACAAGAGGAGCGGGACGTGGTCGACAGCAAAGGGCAAGCGCATCAGCTCATGCAAGAGCTCGCGACAAAGTACGGGGCGTTCGAGAAGTCCAGCCCTGTGACAGGGCGGGTCACGGATCGAGGCAAGACTGTCGTGAGTGCAGCGTCTTGTTCAGTATCACCTGCTGACGCCCACAGGTGCTGACGGGCGGTACGGGATCCCTCGGCGCGTTCCTCATTCACGAGCTCGTCAACCTGCCACCGGACATGATCGAACGAGTCATCTGTCTCGTGCGAGCGCCTGATGACCAGTCTGCCGGTGGGAGAATAGCCACTGCGCTGGGCGACCGGGCACTCGCAATGGACTCGAGCCGAGTGGTGGCGTATGCCAGCGATCTGTCCCAGCCGACCCTTGGCCTCACGGGTGAGGTGTATCGGGACCTAGTCGAGCGGGTCGATCACGTCGTTCATGTGAGTGTGACATGTCGCCTTGCGACACACTCTGACACACTCGCAGGCAGCATGGCCAGTCCACTTTGCGAGCAGCCTGATCTCGTTCGAGGACAACATCAAAGGTCGGTCAGCGTCGGTGTCCTCCTGCCCTGCCCGCTTATATATCTCGTAGGCACCCGTCACCTCATCGACCTGGTCGCGGCGTCACCTCACAAGGCACAATTTCACTTCTGCTCCTCTCTAGCATCTGTTCTCGCCTTGCCCTCAAGCGATCACACGATTCGAGAAGAGCCAACGGACGACCCGGCGACAGCCTCGTCCATAGGATACTCGCAGTCGAAATGGGTCACTGAAAAGGTCTGCCGGCTGGCCAATGAGTCGGTCGCAAAGGACCGCGTACACATCCTGCGAGTGGGACAGCTGTGTGGGGATACGAAAACGGGCCGATGGAACGAGAAGGAGGGGTGGCCTTTGATGATCCGGACGGCGCAGACCACTGGCTGTCTCCCGCTCCTCGACGAGGTGGGCGCAGCGTATGACAACCTCGCCTGGGATGTTTAGCTGACGCGCATCGCAGAAGCCGTCCTGGCTCCCGGTGGATCAGGCAGCGAAGGTCATGTGAGTGGCGTGTCCTGCGAGGGGTCCTGCGCTGACGCTCTCGCAGCGTCGACCTGTTGGTCGTCAAGCCTAGCCCCTCACACTTGGTGTATCATGTCGCCCATCCCGACACCATCCCATGGAACACCATCCTGGACGGCCTGCAGAGCTCGGGCATGGACTTTCAGCGAGTGCCGCCGCGCGTCTGGCTCGACAAGGTCAGAGCGACGTCGGATGATCCCGAGGAGAACCCAAGCAAAGGCATGTTGTCGATGTGGCAAGCTGCGGTAAGTGAAAGGTGTCGGGCAAGGAGTCCCATGGCTCATACATCTCCCGCTCAGTACGGCGTCGAACCCACAGACTCTGCGCAGGTCGGGGTGGACACGTCGCTGTGCCAAGCCGCGTCTCCCACCTTACGCGATGTCCAACCTGTAGGGGAAGACCAGATCACCCTGATGGTGCAGGCTTGGAGGAAGAGCGGTTTCCTGCGACAGACCTGATCACTTTGTTCACATCGCATATGCATGGTTCTTCTTCACTGCCAGTTGCCCATTGGTCGCTTTTAATCTATGCTACAGCCGTTGCCTTATCACTCCTCCCTGCCGGTACACACCGACACCTCACACGCATCCCTCTCCCCAGTGTACGGGTCCCACCCGTCGAGCATCTCGCTAGAGTAGACCAACCCGGGATCGCCATCGGCCGTGATCCCCTCAGCCTCGTCCGGAGCCCATCGAGTCTCCTCGATGGGTCCGTCGTGGAACGCGTCCTGCCATTCTGCCTCGGGCGGGTTGGGCGTGGTGGGCGGCTGCGTCGTCAAGCGGCCCTTGGCCAGGACGGCTCGCTTCTGCTCTGGGGTGGCTCGGACCCAGGAGAGGTAAGCGGGGTTACCGGGCTTGACCACGTTGTCGGCGACGAGGACGGTGCCCTGGTGTTCCGGGAGGGGTGAGCGTGCGCCTAGGTGCGGGGTCCGCAGCCAACTTACAGGTCCGACCAGACCCTCCTCCTCCAACACCTTGAGATCGATGGTGTACAATGGCTTGAGGTGGTCGAGGAAGACCATGTCGAATTGCATGGGCTTGGGCATGTGAAGGATTTCTCGGAGCGACTTGAGGTTGGGCGTGGAGCTACCAGTAATGACCTGGACGAGGTTCCCACTCAGTGACTGGCCCTCTCACGACAAGTTTTGCGACTCACCCGGATGACCTTGTCCAGTCCGGCGAGCTCAAAAGCACCCCTGGCAGTGGTAGCGTACACCTCGCTCTTCTCCAGCGAGATGTAGCCAGCTCGGTCCTCGGCCGTCTTCGTCTCGGACCATTCGGCGGGCCATACGGCGTCGGGATGAAGCTCGAGGAGGTGCTGGGGAGAGCGCCCATCAGCCGGGCTCTTCCTTTGCGCCGTATGCACTTACTCGAGCGAACGAGACACCCGAGTACCCAACGTAGGTTCCCAACTCCAGCACGAGCTGTGTTCGTGTCAGTCCCGCACCTCCCCGGACCGCATCCACGGCTCACCTTGGGCTTCTTCTCTCGGACGAGCTCTTCCACCTGCCTGCCCTTGGTGTCGCCCACGCTCATCAGATACCTGTTCTCCCCCTTGCCGAACTCGTGAATGGCATCGAGGACCCGCTGTGACTTGTCCTGCAGGGACAAGCTCGAGGTCTGCGCCGAGGACAGCGAGTCGAGCGAACGAAGATGCTTCAAGAGGGCCTCCTCTCGGCCGTCGCCCTAGGCGGGAGTCAGCCTGAACTCGCAGACACCTTCGTTCGGCTCACATGGAAGACGGTGCCCTGTACCGGCTCTACGATACTCCGTGGTCAGCTCGAGGCCACCCTTGGACCGCGCAGACCCACCATGGTACTTTGGAGGAGCCTTGTGCTGCTCGGACTTGGATGCTGTTCGTGCGTTGACCATGCTGCTGATACTGTGGCCAGAAAGGGGGACAAGAGCTCAGACTTGGATACATGTACTGCACGCGCTACAATCACCCGGCTAACCCGTCACCCTCGTTATCACTGTGTGCCATCATCATCATCCGGCCGAGAGGACCGATCCTCTGCCTTCAGGCGATGCGACGATGGACAAGGGAGGCGTTTCAGATGCATCCACGGCACTGAGCGAGTCCATGAGGATGACGCCATTGAGCCATCGACGACTCTGCCGGGGTGATGACCGTTGATCGCTTCAGCGACATGCACGTCGATGAGCGATTTACCCAGCCAGATCGAAGCCTCGCCCTGGCCAACGCATCGTCCTTTCCAGGGGCAATGCATATAGCACCTGCGTGGGAAGATATAGCACTGTCTCTCTGCCCTGGAACGTCGACGACGCACCCCGTCGCGGCGACAAGGACAAGCATGAATGGGCCGGGACCCCAGAGAGCAGACGGCAGGTCGTCGTCGTCGTCATACCCAATCTACCTGTCCTTTCTATGTACCGTCGCCGATAGCGTCGATCTCGTTCCGGGGAGTATGTAATCGATCGCGGTTGGGGGGGAAGACGGCGACGAGCACAGCATGGGGTAGTCGCCGAATGCTCGCTGGCTCAGGATGACCCTTCATCGAGACCAAGCCAAGTCTCCTGAACGACCTCTCTCACCCTGGACTTTGATCACGTCAGACCGGGAATGGTGGTGACACCCAGCTGTGCTTGCTTCTTCCTCGCTGCCCTTGCTGCTTCCCCCCGCCAGACCCCCGATGCCGCCATGCCGTATGGCTTCCCAAGCCGCGGTCCGCTCGGCACTGGCGCTGCGCACGCTACGCACGTTCTACCCCATCCCCTCCTGATCAGATTAGATCAACGGCGTCTGATTCCGATAAACCGGCGGCTCAACGCTGATGCCTCACGCTCACATCGACGTCTGATCTGACCCTCAGTCGCTGATGCCATGGCTCAGGACTTTTGACCCCCTCTGCAGAGCGCGTTTGGGCAGGTCCACAGGTCCAGGTCCAGGACGCATCCGCAGCTGAGGCCCTGCACCGTCGATGCCTCCGTGATCATGACTGACCCAGCTCCCGATCGATCGTCAGTGAGTCCCACCCCTTTCCCCCCCCCCCGCAGACGTACTCATCCCTTCCTTTCGCTTTGGCTTGGCCGGACGCCAGTCTCAGCCCTAGAGCTGATGCCGATCCCGGGTAAACGACGATCAATGACTGACCCCCTCGATGAGAGAAGAGGCGTAGGCGAGATGGACCAACACACGCTAGCGTGCTTCGGCGGTTGACCCGATCGTTGCCCGGCCACGCCTGGCCACGGTTCGTCGATTCCCGCTTCTCGTCCACGATCAGACGCGAGCACGCATGCGTGCGTGTTGGGCCCGCCGCTGGCGTGCTTCAGCAACGTGTCTGCGTATTGTTCGAGAATAGCCGGTTCGAGGCGTGTATATATACCTTCGAGTATCGCTTCTTCCCCCTCTGTCCTTCCCCTTCTCCAAAACCAAACCGACTCCTCCCCCACCTGCCCAACCTCATCACCCACACCATGTCCGATCTCACCGCCAAGGTCAGCAAGACCCCCTCCGGCTCCATCGTCGTCGAGGGTTACGAAGCGCTCAAGTACAGCTTCCACTATGACTCGCCCGTCTTTGACGTCAACAACAGCAAGCTCGCCGACATCTACGAGCGATGGCAGCGGGTTCTGATCGTCATGGACACGAGTGAGTCGGCATGGTCTGGGTTGCTGGTCCCCCGCTGACCCCGTCCCAGTCGTTCACCCCATCTACAAGGACCAGATCCAGACGTACTTTGACAAGTACAACATCGAGATCACCTGGAAGATTGTCAAGGGAGGAGAGCTGCACAAGACCATGGACGTGAGTGATACGAATCTCTCCTGCGCTCCTCGTGCTGACCCACCTGTCCTCCCAGACCATGCTCGAGATCGTCGACGCCATGGACTCGTTCGGAACCGTCCGAACTGAGCCCACCCTCGTCATCGGGGGTGGACTCGTCACCGACGTGGCCGGATACGCCTGCGCTTCCTACCGACGAACGTCCAACTTTATCCGGATCCCCACGACGCTGATCGGTCTGATCGACGCCTCCGTCTCGATCAAGGTCGGCATCAACCACAAGAAGCTCAAGAACCGGTGAGTGGATCGTGCAGTTTTATCGTTGCCCCCCCCGCTGACCCTGCTCAGACTCGGTGCCTACCACGCCCCGCTGCACACCTTCCTCGACTTCTCCTTCCTCAAGACCCTGCCCGTCGGACAGGTCCGAAACGGTTTCGCCGAGCTGGTCAAGATTGCCTCGGTCGGTGACCGAGCCGTCTACGACCTGCTCGTCAAGCACGGCAAGGAGCTCGTCGAGACTGGCTTCGGTCACAACGGCGGAGAGTCTGTCCGAGCGCCCGGCACCGAGATCTGCCACCGAGGCATCGAGACCATGCTCGAGCTCGAGTCACCCAACCTGCACGAGCTCGGTCTCGACCGAGTCATCGCCTACGGCCACACCTGGTCTCCCACTCTCGAGCTCGCGCCTCAGATCCCCCTCCGACACGGACACGCCATCACCATCGACATGGCCTACTCGATTACCCTCGCCCACGCCCGAGGCATCCTCTCGGACGAGCAGCGAGACCAGTGGTTCACCCTCGTCACCTCGGTCGGCCTCTCCGTCGACCACGAGCTCTTTGACGACGAGATGATCAGCATAGCCACCGACGCCATCAAGAAGACCCGAGACGGCAAGCAGCGATTCGCCATCCCGGACGGCGAGTTTGGAAAGTGCATCTTCCTCAACGACGTCTCGATCGACGAGCTCCGAAAGGTGCTCAAGATCCACAAGGAGTTTGTCTCCTCGCGATACGGATCAGGCGTCGGCAAGGAGGCCTACGTCGACGCCGGTGACCTCGGTGCCGAGCCCGTCGCCTACGCCAAGGGCAAGACCGCCGACGCCCCCGCCGCCGACAGCCTGAAGCGAAACGGCGTCAACGGCAACCCCCAAAAGCAGGCCGCTGTCTCGGCCGGCGGTGTCCCCATCGACGGCACTGGCGTCGTACGCAACGGCACCAACGGTACTCTTGTGCACTAGGAAGGTCTTTTTGGGTTTTACGGGTTCAGTCATTGTAGCCATTCAGAAGGAGCAACAGAAAGCGTCAGAAGCAACCGAGTCTCAGCATGCAGCGTCAAACAAGGTACCTGCCGGGTCACAAGTCAAAAGCACGTCCATAGCTATGTAGATGGCATGAATCGTGTCCTCATGTGTTGGTCCAGCCTTTCCAAAGGTCCAAGTGAACTTGAGAGCACTTGCACACCCGGCTACGGCCCGATCGGTCACCTCTGCGATCTTATCGATGACACCTTACCGATACAGACCGCGATATACCACGATCGGAAACCTCGGAAGGGTCGCCTCCGCGATCACGACATGCATCGGGAGGTAGTCTGGACGCCCTGACGGGTGGGCCGATGACGACAAGGGCGTCGGCGGTCAGTAGGGTTTGGACGCCGCCGCGATCGCGATAAGGCCGGCGACCTCGTGTCGGCAACGAGGGGGGTTTGAGGTGGGCGGGTGGGTTGGTGGGAATGCAACGGACGCGGTCTTGAGCGTGCAAGGCTTGTTGAGAGCGTCTCGGGGTCGCTGGCAACGAGCACAAGCTGGGCATCATGGCGAGAGCACCCCCTTCCTCGGCTCAGAACCTGCTCTCCAGCGTCATCCTCCCCTTCTTGACCATCTTTCTCTTCCCTGTCTCGCTGGCAGCGGTGCTCGGGTGTATCCTCCATGATAAGCTAAGCGGGCATGCGGGTCGAGAGACTCGGATCCAGGAGGCTGGCTCGGGAGCCACCCCCAAGCCTGCCGGCTGTGTCATGATCAGCGGCGGGCGAATGTCCAAGGGTTTGACGTGAGTCGGAGCGAGAACAACAAGCAAGGCATAGGCTGATCAGCGTTCAGCCTCGCTCGAGCGTTCAAGCGAGCCGGTTGGACGGTCATTGGCGTGGAGGAGGAAGGGTGAGTAAGGCTGCAGGGGCTCTATCTCGCCCTCGCTGACTGCCGCCAGCTGGGGAGACCTCTGTCCCATGCGCTTCTCCAAAGCCATCGACCACTTTTACATCCTCCCCACCGCCGCCAAGTCGTACGAGCGATACTCTGCCAGGTTGCTCCAGATCGCCCAGAAGTACTCGACCACCTTATTCATCCCCGTTTCGGGCGCCGGCTCGTCCGTCGAGGATGCCCGGGCGGCCGAGGAGATGTACGCTGCGACCAAGGGCACCTGTAGGACGTTCATCCAGGACCCCGAGACCATGCTGGATCTTCACGACAAGGACAGGTTCATGGCGCTCGTGGCCAGGCTCGGCCTGCCCACCCCCGGCGGCAAGATGGTCGAGAGCGTGGACGAGGCCGTGTCCTTCTTGCGAGATCACGGCAGAGAACCCACCTACATCCTCAAGTGTATGGGGTTGGACGAGAACAGAGGGGACATGACCTTGTACCCGCTCAAGGGGGATGATGACCAGATGACGAGGACGAGGAGACTGCTGGACGGGCTCAAGCTCAAGATCACCAAAGAGTGTCCGTACGTGTTCCAGGAGTTCATCCCGGGTCAAGGTGAGCATGGACGTGACTTCAGGTATGGGTGGTTGCGCTGACACGGCTCTAGAATGGTGCACCCACGCGTCCGTCATTGACGGCCGTATCACCTCGTTCGTCACCTGCCCGTCCAACGACATGCTCATGACGTACGAGAACGCGACCACCGACGCGGTCGGTCAGCGAGCCGAGCGATGGACCAAGACGCTCCTGGATCGACTCAAGCGAGACCCTACGCCGTCTGGCAAGGGGCGAGGACTCACCGGCCACTTCTCGTTCGACTTTATCCTCTCCACCAAGGACGGCGAGATGTACCCTCTGGAATGCAACGCCCGGGTCCACACCGCCGTCATCCTCCTGCCCCTGTCCCACATCGCATCCTGCTACGATTCCGACGTGGCCTTGGTGGACCAGCCCATCCTGCGTCCACTGCCGGCGACCCCGCCTCGGTCGTGGATCTATAACGACCTCATCATGCGATACCTGCCTCTGCTCGTCCCATCCAAGGACCTCCTCGCTGCCATTCACCCCGCCCTCCCGGCCTGCCTCGTGGACCCAAGCCGCAGACACACCCTGCGACCGAACGAGGATCCGGTGCGATGGCGCGTTGACCCGACCTTGATCGCTGACGATTGGGTCCCTTTCCTGGTCCTGTGGCATGTGTGGTGGCCCACTCTGCTCATCTCCCGCTGGTGGAAGGGCAAGAAGTGGAACAGGGTGAGTTGGGTACCCGCTATAATACTATCGCGTAACCGGTGCTGATGTGTCCCAGCTCAATGTCAGTACTGGCAGGATCTTCGAAGCGTAGACATGAGCTCGCATTGCAACCTTGACCTTCACGTAGCACACCATGCATTGTCTATACCTTCTTGGCATCTATACGGCCTAGTCACACCCCGTGACATTGATACACACATGTTCGTCCCTGTCGAGTCCGTTGAGATCGTCCATCTGAGCCTGAGTCAGCTCAAAGTCGAAGATGTCCCTGTTGGAGACGATGCGCGACTGGGTGTCGGACTTGGGCAGGGGGATGAAGCTGTGCAGGGTGAAGGGGTTAGCAGACTCGATTGGATGTTGCCATACCAAGACTAACCCCCGCTGCAAGCTCCATCGGATGAGCACCTGCGCCCAGGACTTGCCCGTCTCCTCGGCGACCCTCTTCAAGGTCGGGTCAGAAGCCATCTTGCCTTGGGCCAGAGGAGAGTACGCCTCGAGAGCGATCCCGTGCGACTCGCAGTACGACACGATGTCGGGTTGCTATAACGTGTCAGCGGGGGCTGAAGGGGTGGCTTGGTGTACCCACCTGGCACCAGGGATGAAGCTGCCAGCGGTGTCAGTCGATGAACATGGACGAGGTACCATCACCTCTCACCTCGATCTGGTTGATGTCCGGTCGAATCTGGGCATATGTCTCCATTTCCTTGAGGTGCTTCACCCCGCTACATACACCGAGAGCGTTAGAAGTGGCTCGTATGGTGCACGGTAGACCCTCTCACTAGTTGGACACGCCAATGGCCTTGGCTTTCCCCTGTTCGACCAGATCCTCGAGCGCCTTCCACTGCTTGGGCCGCTGCTCTGGCCCGGCACTGGGTGCGTGAATCAAGAACAAATCGACGTAGCCATCAGAGCCCGGGTCGATCTTGTGGACACTCTCGTTCAGACGCTCCACCACCTTGTCGGCGTGCCCGAGCTTGGTGGTCACAAAGATGGATCCCCGTTGGCCTGAGGCCCGGATAGCCTCGCCGACCTGCTCCTCGTTGCTGCCAGACGGTCAATGTCGGATTGCGATCGGTCCCTCTCGAACAGCTCACAAGTACCACTGGGCAGAGTCGATGTGCTTGTAGCCCGCTTCCAAAGCCGCAGTGACAGTCTTGGTGGTCTGCTCTGGCGGGGACTGGTAGACACCAAAGCCCAGTTGGGGGATCTACCATCAGCAGGTACGGTCAGCAATCGTTGACACATCGCTCATAGCACGCACCTTGACCCCCGAGGTGAGGGTGAGAGTGGTGTCGGGGTTGAGCTGCTTGGTCATGATGTTTGCTGCTGAGTCGGGTGAGGAGTGAAGGAAGGACTCGTGTCTTGGTCTGCACCTCTTCGATCCTGCGGTTGATGACGAGATCGGACTTCCTCCACCGCGCGGACATCGCTGGTGACTGACCCATCCAGCGGCCTGGTCAACGCAGCTCATGCATGTGGGAAGAAAGGTGGTCGTCGCTGTAGACTTAAGGCCAGCGCTGCATGCATATGCCGTGGTCAGCCTGCTTTTGCAGAACAGACTACAACGGAGGATGCGACGGTGACCAGATGTGATCGCAGGGTGTACCAAGACCCCGCTGTAAAGCCTGCTATCGCCATTGCAGGTGAACACGGCCGGCCTCAGCTGGACCCTCCTGCACGCTCGCCATGGCCCGTCTTCACGACCGTCTGCATCACCCTCCGTCCCCCTCGATCACCACCAACGCCCTCGGACTTGACCGACGGCGCCGAGGGTTTGCTGGAATCCGATGTCACCGAAGCCGCGATCGCCATCGAGGGGCTTGTCTGGGGTAGTTCCCACGCGCCTTCTCACTGCTTCGCCGCCTCCATTGTCCATATGCACGGACCGTGGCCTTCTGACTGGATGGAGTGATCGTGTCCGCCGTGTACTCCGCAGCCTCCTGCCCAGTTTGCATACCCCCTGTCAACGTACAGTGCCTCCCGCACGTCGTCATCCAGCTGTTCGAGGGCTTGACCCTGGTACCTCGCCCCGCTTCTCAGTGACCTGCTTGATCTCTTTCGACCGAGGACAGGCTTCTTGACACTCTGATCAGCAATCAGTACTCTGCGCCCTCGCAGCTGCAATGCCCGCTCAAGGCCTCGCCATCAACCCGCTCGACTACAAGTCGACCGGCCCGCGAGACCCATCGCGCAAGTGCGCCTGGGTGGTCTTTCTCCTCTCGTCAGCGTCCTACCTCCCGGGCGTCCTGGTGCTCCATCACAGTTTGAAAAAGTATCAGTCGGCTTTCCCCCTCATCGTCGCGGTGAACCCTGCGGTCCCTCCCCAAGCTCTCGATGCGCTCCGACAAGCAGGCCTCGAGATCAGGACGGTGCGGCCCATGCTGCCCGCCGGCAAGGTCACCACGATCGCCGAGAGGTTTGTCGACACCTGGACAAAGTGCGCGCTGCTCGAGTTTACCGAGTACGAGGTGGGTGCTGGCAGTAGAGGTCGCTGGGCTCTGTCGTGTTCGTGCTCATCAGTATGTTGTGCCATAGCGCCTTGTGCTCATCGACGGAGACATGATGCTGCGCCAAAACATGGACGAGCTGTTTGACTTTCCCCTTGAACCGGATCACATCGCGGCGACTTTTGGGTGTATCTGCAACCTGGACAGGTCTACCTGGGCGCCGGACTACTGGTGAGTGACTCCTGATCCTGCTGTCGGTCGCATGCCGACACCACGACACAGGACGAGGGAGAACTGCGGCTGGACCCAGTCGCATCACCCCACGGCCATCACCCATCCCGGTCCTGCTCTGCCCACCGGCCCGCACTCGATGCTCAACTCGGGCATCGTCGTGCTCGCCCCTTCCATGGACAAGTACAACGCGCTCAACTCGTTCCTCACCTCGACCGACCCGGCCGTCCAGGACAAGATCGCCAACTGGATGTTCCCCGATCAGGACCTGCTGCAAGAGTTCTGGGGGGGGAAGTGGGTCAGCCTGCCCTGGATCTACAACGCCGTCAAGACGATGCGGTACTGGCACGGCAACTTTTACCGCGACCAAGAGGTCCGCAACCTGCACTACATCGTCGACAAGCCCTGGAAGCGAAGGCCGTCGCTCCATTCCGTCGAGGACAAGCAGCGGACCGGCCTGACCTACAAGGTCGATCACGGCGACTTTGCCGAGATCAAGGATGCCACCCTGGGCATACCTGCTCCTCACGCGGACGCCATCACCCACGGCTGGTGGTGGGAGGAATACAACGAGATGGTCGACGAGATGAAGCAGGAGGGCAACACCTCGCTCGATTACCTGGAATCTCTGGTCGATCCCGGGCTCACGAGAGGCACTGATCAAGGTCACGGCCGTGAACCAGCCAAGCAGGACGCAATCGACCCGGCCAAGTCGTCCATCCCACAAACGCTTGACAGCATGGGCCCGATCGTCCTGGCTTGAGTGGGGCGGGCACGGGAGTCGGAGACGAGGCGGACTGATCATATAGTGTATGTTGGTACATGTAGCGCGAGTTGTCAAGAGATGTAAGACGATACACGCAGACGAGCGTCAGGTGCCATAGCTATATACATCACTGATCCACTCGAACGACGCTGAAACCAGATCTAACGCAGATACCGACAACTGACTGACTTCAATACCGACCGTTCGTTGATACTATCCCCAAGCCCCTTGAATACAACAACACCCCGGCTAGAAGGTGTACCTGAACTTGGGGTTCTGTCGAACACAGTCAGGCATCGGTCTCGTTCGCAGCGCACAGCGGTCAGCTCACCTGCACATCGGTCAGATCCTTCCACTCCTCCGCCACGTCCTGCTGCTGACCGTCAATGGCCGTTCGCCATTGCTCCTCCTGGACCACCTTCTTCTTGTTGTCCCTCCAGCAGAGGAAGCCATAGGTGGCCATGAGTGCGAGCGAGACGCAGTACCCGGCCAACATGACGGTGTAAGCTGTGGGATAGTTGGGCGCCTCTCGTGCGAGGAAGGATTGGGGCCCGACGAGGTTGCCCACGCAGTAGCCTGATCAGGGTCAACTCGGTGACCACTGGGACATATAGCGAGTCGACTCACCTAGGTAAGAGATACCGAACACTGCCACCTTCTTCGACGTCCCCGCCACGTTCGCGTACATGATCAGCTGGCCAAACACCATGTAAGGGGCCCAGTACATGTAGACGATGTAGAGCGCCGCGAGCGATCCGCCAATGTTAGACTTGGGCACCACCTTGAGCACGATCGTACCGCATAGGCACACTGCGGAGGGTCAGCCGGATCCACATGTCGAGGGGGGAATGACTGACCCAGTACAGACGCCATGGCACAAAGCAGCGGTCTGCGGGTCAACTTGGCAATCGTCACCCAGAACATGGCTGCGATCCACCCAATGACACCCTGCGAGAGAGTCAGTGAAGCTCAGCAGGAACTGTCACCAGGGCAGACTCACCGTAGGAATGTTGAGCAGGGTGAGCTGTTTGACCTCAAAGTGCAAACCTTGGATGACGATCGAGTAGAAACCGCCCAAACCGCCATTGGGTATGTTGAGCCTGCCGGGGAGTCAACTCTGTATCCTGTAATAGTGTACGACTGGACCTACGTGATGGAGATGAGGAAGTAGAGCCATGTTCGGGGGTCGAGCAGGGCCTCCTTGACCTGGCTCATCTTGGTCTGCGGCATGCGTCAGTATACGCGGCTTGAGTAAGAGCGGTGGCACGCACGTTGGGGTTGATCATACCGGTCTGGTTACCTGCCAGCCGCTGCACAGCGATGTACTTTTGCCTGTCGGTCTGAGCGATGTCAGCAGCCGGACTATGCCTTACTGCGTCACCCGACTCACCAGCCACCATGCCCTGGCAGGGTTGGCGGGGAGGCAGAACCAGTCGATGACACCGAATGTGACAGATAGGCATCTGCGATGATGGTCAGCCGTGTCATGAGTCATGAGCACAATCCAACGCACGCGGTGATGAGGTAGAGCAGCTGCCATCGGTGCAAGAGTCGAGTAGGGGTATAGAACTGGACCGCATACGAGAGTACGCCGTTGACGATGGACGAAAAGGTGTTGAAGACGACGACGGTCCGCCAGCCCTGCTCTTCCTTCTTCCACCACATGGAGATCTGTCGGTGTGTCAGTAAATGCGAGTGCGACTGGTCAAGTCACTCACGACGAGACCCGCTCCGGACGTGTTGACGCCTTCAAACATACCGAGGATGAATCGGATGGCTTGGAGTCCGCCGGCCTGAGAGGAGCCCTGTCAGCGGGTGTGACACTTGCTATCATCGTGAGCAGGACCTACACTCTTGGCGCCCATCGTCGCGAAGGTCATGATGCCAAACATGAAGACGTTGCAAGCGAAGATCTACCAGGGAGAAGTCAGCACTGGACCGGGGTAAGTCGGTCCCAGCCTACCTTTCCCGTGGGCAGACGCTGGCATAGCCAAGATTGAGGGAAGACGGTAAGCATGGATCCGAAGAAGACTAAGGGGTGGTCAACATGGTCCAACAGAAACGACTCCGGGCCACGCACTGATACTGCTCGCCCATGAGTACTGCTGTCCAACGAGGTGAAGGTCGGTCCGAAGGCCAAACGTCGCGGCGGTGCCGAGGATGACCTTGTCGGTCCCTCCAAGGAGCAGGGACACGGTGATGAGAGGCAGCACGATGCAGTCGAGCTATGCGCTGTCGTATCAGCCTGTTTCCCGGTTCAACATCGCGTCTAGACCCACCTTGCGCTTCACCGCCCTCTCCTCGGCCTCGGTCCACGGTGCCATCAGCTCGGCGGCGTCGGGCCGCCTGGCCATGTCGACGAAGAACTGGGCCGCCGAATCATACTACGCTCTGTCAGCTTGGGCCGGCGGTGCTGTCCCAGGCGACCCACGTTCTCATGCTCGATGGTATCGAGGTTCTTGGTGTTGACCGGCTCGTCATGTTGGACCTGGTCGATCCTGTCGTCCGTGACATAGTCGCCCTTCTCGGCGTCGTAATGGGTGGCCATGATTGCTGATTAGTGTCAGGGGATGCTGTAGCGGGGCATGACTCGGTGACACCTTGTCCCTCGACCCGGATCTTATAACGACGACGAGATCGAGAGTAGGCTGTCCCCGACGCCCAAGAGCGTAGAAGCGTTTATCTCGACCTCGGGAATCGCTTCCCGCTACGCTCTCGCACCGTGGACCCGGTCCATGTTCCCTCAGCCGATGATCCCGAAAGAGCCGTGAGTCGCCGCTGCGAGGGCCGGGGCGAGTCCGTCAACGCGGTGTCAGCTGGGTCAGCGGGGCGAGCAGGTCGTGTGATGGTAGACGACGCAGGGAAGGGGGGGAGAAGGACAAGGAAGCGTGTGTTCCGGGGGAGTGTTCCCGCTTATGCATGGTGATCCCTCCAGGGAACAAGCTTATCTCATGTGACCGAGGGGCGAAGGACGAGGAGGGCGACGGCGAGAGTGGGGGTGGGGGCAGGAGCAGCGGAGATGACACGGAGCAAGGCTCAGGACAACGAGCAGGGAAGGTCTGGTAACGTGAGGGACCTTCCCCCCTTCTCCTGGCTTATCAATCGCGACCTCTCCTCTGTTACCCCCCCCCCCCCCCCTTGGGCTGTACTTAAGCCCCTGGGTGTGACTTTCCGGGACCGGGTTTCTGACCCGAATGCTTATCTCCACACTGACAAGGACACTGACAAGGAGACACCCCTCGCGATGGCACCCAAACGCCGGGTGACTGGCTCGGAAGACAGCTCGAGCTCGACCCAGCCCTCCAAGCGGCAGGTCAGCCATGCCTCTCGGGCCTGCGACGAGTGCCGCAAGAGGTGTGTGGGGGTGAGAGGTATCGTGGGTGTCGAGATGGGTCGCTGACCCAGCGACATCTTCCTGCGTGCATCGTAGGAAGATCCGGTGTGATGGCGAGAACCCGACGTGCGGTGTATGTACCAGCAGAAACCTCCTGTGTCACTACAATGACGAGGACAAGCGCAAGTCAGTCGGCCTGTGATAGCCTCAGAGCTGTGGCTGACGGACCGCAGGACCAACGTGGAACACATGGAGCAGCTCAACGCCAGGATGGACCAGTTCGAACGGTTGCTGAAGGACCTGCTCCACGCCAGCAGCAGCCAGCCGGCGAGCGCTTCACACCAGGTCACCGTCAGCCCTCCACCCCTGCTGACAGGCTCACGAAGTCAGCCATCGGCAATGGAGACCCAGCCGGGGCCGTCCAGAAGGCGAGCTGAATCTCTGGTCATGTCAGAGTCCAACTGCAGCTTCACCATGCCGGACGCCCTCCCGGCGAGATCAGACAGTCATCTGGCTCCACCGCCGGATACTTCCCCGGTGTCGTCGACCCGATTGCGCAGCCTGGAAGGGAGGGATGACCACGACCGGTTCCAGGTGAGCTGCGGCGGGCTCATAGCACTGTAGCGTCGGTCTGACCGCTGACACGGCCACAGCGCATGGAAGAAGGGTCCGGCTCGCTGATACAGTACGGTCCCACCTCGCTTTGGAGCGCCGCGAGCCCTCGCCATCGTCAAGTCCAAGCTCCGTCCCCTCGCAATCGACAGACCGGTGACTGGGTCGACTGGTCCCGGAACCTCCCTTCCTCCCTCGACATCAGTCGAGCCATCCACGACGTGGCTCTGGAGTACTTTGCCGCTTACTACGCCCCCCTGGTCCCTGGTGGTCGACATGGCGGCCTTCTCGGAGGACCTGGTCACCTGCAACCTCATCACGGGAAGGGGGCTCGATCAGGCCGAGACGCCCTTCCGGACGGCCCACTACTCGCCCCTGTTGCACTGCTGTGTACTCTACCTCGGCCTGCACCTGATCCGGCACGATCATCCAGGGCTCTTTGCAAAGTACGAGAGCGTCTTCATGCCTCACTGCGCCAAGCTGCTTCCGACAGAGTGTGACCAGACAGCGCTGAGCTCGCTCCGAGGGTATAGCCTGTTTGCGATGTGAGTGGCTGTCGGATCACGTTCGGGTCGCGCACTGACGAGCTCTCCGGCAGTTGCGCTCACTACAACCGTACATCGGTGGTGGTCAGCAAGGCCCACTTCAGCGATCGACAGAATGCATCAGGATACCTCTACTCTGGCATGGCTGTGGCGGGGGCACGCGGTGAGTCGCGTACGAGTGGCTCGGCGAGGAGTCACCGCTCACTTACCCTAGCTTGGCCTCAACATCGATGTGAGTGTGCTCGAGCACAGGGCCCCGGATCTTGCTCACCATCCATTCAGTGCCAGGTCTACGTGGCCAGAGGGCAGCTCACCGAAGACGAACGGCAGGAGCGGATATCCGCCTTTTGGACGGTCTACGTGCAGGACGTGGTGAGTGGCAGGGTGTGAGGGATGGCTCTACACCATGCTGATCGACCCGACAGTTCCGCGCATTGGCAAACGGCCGTCAACCCATGCTACCGCCTGCGTCGAATGTGCCACTGCCCCGTGTCGACGCCACCGTCGATGAGCAGCCGTGGAAGGCTCCATCACCCGCTGGACTATCAGGCCACTCTCCTCGGCCTGGCATCAACGTCAATGGGTTGAGGTCGATGCACTTGACCAGCTTCCACTGGACCGTCAAGCTGGCTGTCATCTGTCATTCGATCCTGGAGAAGCTGTAAGTCGCCTGGGTTTGCAATTGACTTGGACTGATAGGGCCGCCCCGCAGGTACGGGCCCAGCAGCAAGGGCGCTCGCGATATCGACGCGGCTGCAGACCTGCTGCGAGAGCTCGAATCGTGGTATTCGCAACTCCCGCTGCACCCCGTCGAGGCGACTCCTCTGCCCCACGTGCTCCACCTGCACCTGCAGTATCACCTCTGCGTCATCTTTGTCCTCCGGCCATTCTACCGTTCCGGCGTACCCGCCTGGGCAGACAAATGCGATCGTGCGGCCTTGTCCATATTGCCAGCGCTACAGCTCCTAGACAGGATACACGGCATCAAGCACTGCCACCACAGCTTTAGTAGGTGGTCGTCATCGCCTGGCTTCCGCGTTCCGCTGACCTATCACTAGTCAACATCGTGTTTGGCGCAGCGACCATCTTTCTGTTGCGCAGCTCGGATCCCGCCGATCCCAACCGCTCACTTGCGGACATTCAGCGCTTCAACGAGTGTGTGAGTGATCCAATGGAGAACGATCAGCACAAGGCTGACTCCACCCGGCCAGGTCGAGATAATGTCGCGCCTGTCTGGCACCTGGTCCGAAGCAGCGATGAGCGAGTACATACTACGCGCCTTGCAGTCAGAGTATGTCCCGGCGCCGTCAGCATCAGCAAACCACAGTGCGGCCCAGGCGGTCCCTCCGGCCGCGGCTGTTACCAACGACCTGTTTGGTGATCAGCAGGATATCTGGGGCATGTTCTTCTCGGATCAGGTCTACTCGTGGACCGACATGATGAATAGCGGGCGCATAGGTGATGACATGGGGATGTAGGTAGCTGGCAGATCGGGGCTATCAACTCTGCGAAGCGCGATGCACCCGATTGACAGCCCGAGACGCGCCACCGGGTTGAATTCTGCGCATGTCTGCGCCACCCCCCATTCTGCCTTCTGGCACCATGTTCTGGGATGCTGGAGTTTCCACATAACACCGATTGTCCCAGACACCCTCATGCATGGAATACAGTATCGCTGATAGACCTATGAAATTCATCGCCCAACCTAGTCGCACTCTGCCTGAGCCTGGCCCCACTGCGAGACACTACCATTCGCTCGTGTAAAAGGAGGCGGCTTGCTGTCCGCCTTGGTGGCGATATACACCGATTGTCCATTTGTAGTCTGCTTGGTCTGACCTTCGGGGCAGCCCCACCCACCCGCACCGGCGGTGTGTACGATGAGCTGCTCGCCGGGTAACATGCTGTATGATCGCTATCTCAGCCCTTGCACGTTCAGATTTTGGACCCACTCACGAGATCTGATGAGCAGGTTTGAGCTTGACAATCCTGAAGCCGCCCGCCCGCTTTCGCTTTTTCAGGTAGGAAGCCCCAACTTCACCGTCCAGACCGCCTTCCGTGCCATGTGGGACAATGACTCGTCGCTGACCGTCGTGGCTCGCGTCCATGGGCACGAGCGCCTCGTAGATCCGACAAATACCATCTCCACCTCGGTGCTGACCCGCGCCACCGGTGCCACGTCGGATGCTGAACTCGCGGAGGATGGCTGGGAATCGAGTCTCTAGCAGTTCGAGGTCACCGATACGTGTGTTGGTCATGTTGGTGTGCACGGCGGACTGGCCATCCCAGGTTGGTCCAGCAGAAGCACCGCCACAAGCTATCATCGAGGTCAGTGTGCAAACAACTTGCTTGACCCTTACGGGACTCACTGGTCTCTGCCCATGTGTATTTCTTGTACATCAGATGGGTCCCGTTCATCGATCCATGAGATCCAGACATGACGTTGAAGGCCGTGAAGACGATATCTGCCACTCGCTGAGCGACTTCTCCGTTTCTGATGCTTGTCAGCAGCATTATTTTACCTAAACGATAGACTCACCCCTGGGACACCGCTGCGTCCTCTGACGCCGACAAGACTGAACCTTCTGGAATGATAATATTCAGTGGAGCCAATACCCCAGCGTTCATCGGGATGTCGGTCCCCGACATCGTCCTCAAGCAATACAGCAGTCCGGAACGAGTGATGGCGGGAGGCGCATTAAAGTTGGCGAGAACTTCTGGGCCGGTCCCCGTGAAGTCGAACGTGCCCGAGCCATCCTCGTTGATATCAATCTTGAGCTTGACAACCGTGCCGTCGTCAAAGTGATCGACCGCAGAGTAGGATCGTCCGGCATATGCCTTGAGGGCATCTCTGGTGCATGCCTCGGCGTTATCCCGGATCGCTGTGTGCCAAAGATCAGCTAGCGCTTTGAGATGTCAGACCCGAGTACCCACCCTTCATGTAAAAGTGCACGACGTCTTTGCCGTACTCCTCAAATAGCGCGTGAAGCTGAGTGGTCCCAACAGCACAGGCAGAGCACTGCGCCTTGAGGTCCGACAGGTTGTGCTCGATCCGCTTGGTCGGCTTGCAATTGGGAAAGTCACCCGCCCTCATAAAAGTGTCGACGATCTCCTTCTCGTTGAAGACGCCATCTCGGACGATGAACGTGGACTCGAACGCCACACCCTCTTCCAGTCGATCGACCTGGTTAGGGTGATGCGAGTTGCCCTCCAAGCCGCCGATATCGGTGTGATGACCCCGCGCGGCGACCCAGAAGACGATGTCCTTGCCGTCGTCACCGAATACAGGCTGGATGATCTTCGGGGTTGTCAGCAGGACTCGGTCTTGTTCGCTCATACCACTCACAGTGATATCGGGCAAATGGCCACCGCCCGCTTCAGGAATGTTGGAAACCAGGAGATCACCCGGCTTGAGCTGGCCTCTGCGTCTCTCAGCTTGGTAGCTGACGGCGTACTGCATGGATCCGAGATGGGCTGGCACGTTGGGAGCGTTCGCGACCAGCTCGCCATTAGCGTCGAAGAGGGCGCAAGAAAAGCTGATGCCTGCGTTAGCCACAGTTCGTCATGGCTTGACAA
The DNA here is from genome assembly GCA_036428645.1 of Kwoniella sp. DSM 27419. NCBI lineage: Eukaryota > Fungi > Basidiomycota > Tremellomycetes > Tremellales > Cryptococcaceae > Kwoniella > Kwoniella sp. DSM 27419. The sequence goes on along the minus strand of CP144071.1, from coordinate 3,137,462 downwards.
ATGCTCACTCGAGTCGCTCCTTGATGGACACAGACACGGCCGTCTTTTGCAGCGCTCGGCACATCTGCTCTGCGATGCCCATGAACCGGTGACTGAAAATGGACAGCTGAATGGGATCGACCGTCTTCAGGTCGATGGCCTTTCGCGGGCCCAGCCCGACGTCGATACTGGCCTGGAGTTAGCGCACTCATTGTTTTCTCTTCAGCTCTTTGCTCACAAAACATGGGACCGAAGGATCCTTGCGGTGTTCTGAGGGTGCAAAACAATGGTCTGCGTATTGTCAAGGATGATGGCGGGTCCGCTAATCCTGACTCCCGGACTGAGGTCTTGCAGCTTGAACAGCGGCACGTCGGCAAACTTGCCGACTTCCTCAAAGTAGACCGAGTTGTACGCAAAAGGCTTGGGCGTATCCTGCAGGATCTGGCTGTTTTCAAGCTGCTTGAGCTCGTCATAGTATGGCGACACCTCGCTGAGGTCGGTCGAGGTCCCCCTGGAGGTCGCTCGCACTCGCACGCCGGCCACCATGATGGGCGCATCGAGGGTAAAGGCGAACTCTCGCTTGTGCTCTTCAATGAACGCTCGAGCAAAGTCGTCGTCGTCTGGCCGAAGAATCATGAGCGTTGTGTCTGAACCAGAATACTGCAGGTTGAGGTAGCAGTCATAGTGCACCGAGTGTTCCGGGACACCCTGATCTTGGAGCTGCTTGAGTGCGCGATCTTTGAGACCATCGAAGCGGGTCTCCAAGGTGGAGATCGATCCCTTGTCGAACTCCTGTACGAATGGCTCGGAGACGTCGACCGCGACTTCTGCCATCGCCATGCCATAAGCAGATAGGATGGAGGAATACCTGTCAGGCTGTCAGCATGGCTCATCACAGGCGTCTAGGGTACACCCACTTGTGCACGATGACATTGTGCATGCCCAGCAGCGCGGCCAAGGCAGTCGCATGCTGTCCGCCGGCACCGCCAAAGCAGCTCAGATTGTGCGAGCTGGTTCGGAATCCCCTCTGTTCGGTCAGGGCTCGGATGGGCCGAGCCATCGACGAGTTGGCAACGTTGATGAAGCCAGATGCCACCTGCTCGGGCGTGAAGGACGTGCCAGTCTCCCGGTTGATGGTCGCGGTGAGTGCCTCAAACTTGGTGCGAACGATCTCGTAGTCGAGCGGCATGTTCTCGGTCGGACCGAAGACTACGGTTGTGTCAGCTCTGTCTCGCCGAAACTTGCGGCTCGCTCACTCTTTGGGAACGAGTCAATGTGCAGGCGGCCCAAGAACAAGTTGGCATCGGTCACGGTTAGAGGACCGCCCTTTCGATAACACGCCGGTCCGGGGTGTGCACCAGCAGACTCTGGGCCAACAGTGAACATCTGGTTTCGATAGGTGAGAATGGATCCACCGCCGGCAGCCACAGTGTTGATGTCGAGCTGGGGTACCGAGATGGATATGCCCGCAGTGGTGGTCTCAAAGACGTGTTCATATGTCCCGCTGAAACGGGACACATCGGTTGACTGACAGTGTCAGCGGGTCTCCAGGACGGGTTGGCATGGTACTCACTGTGCCACCCATGTCAAAGCCCACGACAGGTGAGCCCTCTTTTGGGTCGTATGAAGTCCGAGCAAATCCAACCACACCGCCCGCAGGGCCGGCTGAGATGGCCATCAGCGCTAGAATCGTGCAGTCACGCTGAACTCACAGAGAATCGCCCTCAGTCCCGAGAACCTCTTGTGGTCGGCCAGTGCACCGTCCGACTGCATGAATGACACCCTGCATTGGGCATCCTCCAGCTTGCCCTTGAACCCCTTTGCGAAGCCTTGCAGGTACCGCTTGACCTCTGGGGTGAGGTACGCATCTGCAGTGGTTGACTGACCTCGGGCGATGAAGCCGATCTTGGCCTCGATCTCAGATGACACGCTGACATTGTCGAAACCCATCTCCCGTGCGAGCTGGGCAATGGTCTGCTCGTCGTCGGGAAGGAGATACGAATGGGCGAGCACGATGGCGAGAGAGCGGAAGCCTTCGACGTATAGGTCTCGCAGCGACGCGGACACCTGCTCAACATCTGGCCGTGTGTCAGTTGTATCGGAGCTTGGTCTTCGACGGGCTACCCACCGAGCGGCTTCAGCTCTCGGACCGTGACCCCACTGGACGTCTTGATCAACCTATCGCCGTTCTCTGCCACCGTTCTACCTTCTACTACGAATTCGGGCCATTCTGGGATGATTCGCTCATCGATTTCGACCACTTTGGTATACAGTACGTCGGGCTGACAGTGCATCAGCATGGCAGGCGAGGAGGATCCTTCCAACGCACCTTCTTGACCGCCAGTTGGAACAGGAAAGGCCTCGTTTGGAAGGCAATCTCTAGCGCGTCGGCATGGCCTTTGTTCTTTTGACGAGGAGAATCAGCATGGCAAACTGTAGCACCAGCGGTTGACCTACAATGAGAAGTGCGCAACGCTCGCCTTTACGCTCCAGGAGAGCGTTCGTAGCCACCGTGGTGCCCATACGCAGGTACTCGATCGCAGAGGTATCGATAGGGTGGTTCCGTGGGATCTTCTCGCCTGTGAACCATTCCAGTACCCTTCTGACCCCTTCTGCCGGGGCATCGGCATAGCTACGGATGCAGGCTTGTCAGCCAAGTCACCCAGGCGACGTGCTCCCGCTCACTTGTCTGGGTCCACACTGAGCAGCTTGACAATATGATCCCCCTTGGTCTCGCTCAGAGCGATCACATCCTAGCACAAGGTGAGATTCAGTTGACGTCGTCCACCGGCGACGATGCCACTCACGCAGAACGTCCCACCTCTGTCGATACAGATCTTGACCTTGTCGCTCACTGGTGCAGGCATCTTGCTCACTCGCTCTCGCTGATACCACCGGGTCGCATCATGTGCATCCTCGACCGGATGCATCCTCACCATGATATACCTATCTGGCTTGCTGACCCATTTACCAGGTTGGTGACCGCCGGAACTCGTTTCCCGGGATCGGGAACCTCTGACCGACGCAGCGATCGGTATCGGGTTTGACAATCCCGCTTCGTACAGGATCCTGCTTCGCCCACGGCCTGCGATCAAGAGGGAGCAGCCGGGACGACCGGGCAGCACATTGCCAAGTACCACGCAGCCCTGGCTGAAGACTGTAATTGTTGGCCGAATTGGCCCTCTCAACGACTCAGTGCATCATTCCGAATCTCTTGTGCCCAGTTCCAACCCTATCAGTGCACATATGAAGTGCACATAGGGATATTCAACAACGAGGTGGGACTGACCTATGGACGTCGTCGCTTTCGTCTATAAACGTCCGAGTCACCTAGCGGTGGAGTCCAGCCTTTACGGCTGAGGAGCTCGGCTCATTGGGACCGTCTCACCTATAGCCTATGCGCCTCTGTCTTTGCAACTGTGCGGCCCAAAGTTGTGGCCCAGACATAGCGAGGGGGGTCCGGAAGGGGCACACGATAGGTTCAGACTGTAAGGTATACATAGATCCTGCGATCCTCGCTTACACCCCTGACCGAATATACAACGATTCGAATGTCCTATCGCTCACCGTCGAGCGTCGATAGCCGAGGCTCTGGCCCTGTTGATCAGGCTGAGCCAGTCTTTGGCATCACGAGCGCTAGTTGCTCTGTTTCCCGAGTGTCAGCAGATGAAAGCAAGGGAGTGAAGGCGTCCCACCTTAATCCGATACTGTCTCCGCCTCGCCTGGCGTCGATCTTCAGCACCAAGCTAGACTCGTCCCGGGCCTGTCGGACCTGTACCTCGTGCAGTGCAATAGGCTATACTGAGGGGTCAGATGCTGTCGTGTGCCTACGACCCAAAGTGATACCACTCGCCATTCGGTAGAGGTCCGTCCCGTCCATCAGCACGATAATGTCGTTACACAACACCATGGTCAATTTTCTGCCTGACTTGGACTTGGACACTCTGCCTTCCTTGAGCAACTTTCGGGGACCGAGGTATTGCGTCGGTGCCGTGAGGTCGAGCCGGCTGCGGTGTGCAACGTGAGAGTCAGTGATCAAGCCGCACATAGGTTGCGCCTGCTTACCCTCTCCACCAATCCAGAGGTGTTCACTGAGTGCCCTCAGCCTTTCCGCCGATTCCGCCTCTCGAACGCTCTCGTTGATATGCCCTACGATCTTCTCGACCATGCTGAGCGCATGCTGCACCCTCGGCAGATCACCGTTGGACTCGCCCGAAGGGTCGAGTATGTCGGTGTAGTGCACGATCTGCTTGATGAGTAGAGGGTATCGGGTGATACGTTGCACTGGGTCACGGAGTCATCAGCATGACCCCAGTCCAGCGCTCAGGTCCACCCACTGGGTATCAGCAGGAAACTTGAGAGGTCAAGACCTCGCACGGCGGGGTTGTTCTCCCGGATGGACTGAAGGAGGTCAGGTATAGACTCAGGCAGGATCGAGTGAGTCGCTACCTACCTGCAGATGAGCGGCCAGAGCGGGCTCGCTCTCTCTCAAATTTTGGAGCAGCTTGATGCCCTGATGCTGGTTGACGCAGTACGTCTAATGCTACTCAGCGCCTACCGCTGAGGCCATGTGCCCTCCCGAACTCACCATGTATACATCCGCCTCGCTGAGATGCTGCTCGAGCACGTCCCCAATCCTATCGATGTACAGCCGGCAGTCCTTCTGCCTCTCCTCGAGCGAGCTCAAGAAGGACGTATTGAACAGGAGGATGTCTTCGACATTAGCAAAGATGGTGGTGAGCGATTTCTCATCGAGTAGATCCAGCATCGACGCGTAGAAGACCTAGTATTAGAGACCATATCAGCAGTGCCACTCCTCCTAGAGCGACGCCCTCTTACCTCGACGATCAGTTGCAGATCTCGACCGTACGTGCCCTCGGTCGCGATAAACTCAAAGATCGCCTCCTGTCTCTTTCGCTCCTTGTCCGACATGGTGCCCAGCACGCTCGGGTCGATCAGGCTCGCCCACGTCTTGCCAAAGTCACCAGACGCAGCCGTACCAGGAGCGGGTGAGTCGGGTCGACTGAGGTCCGCATCGCCCTGTTCGGTCGGCACGCGCGAAATCGGCCCAGAGATGCTGGGCAGCTTGCGCTCCTGCCCCGCCGACGATGGATGAGCCATCATTCGACTGAAGAATCCCGACAGCCTGCCTCCGCCCGCACCTGCCCCCGCACTGGTCCCGAAAGACGACGATGAAGGAGTAGGCGAATGCGGCTGAACAGCCGGGGCAAGGCTCACACCCTCGCCCTGACCGGTCATCTGGGGCGTCAGAGCACTGTTGGTGGTAGCTCGCTGGACGAGAGATTGACTTCGAGCCCGATTGGGTCGGTGACCTCCAGAAGAGTCGGCTCGGGCCAGGATCGGGCGCGGACTCGTCGGTGCAGCCAGATCAGGTGAGGAAGAGCCCTGCTGAGCCAGATACGCCTCGTACCGAGCATAGGCGTCTTGGGGACCGCTGCCACGCCTGCCCTCATCCTCATCGTGCGCGCCAGCTCTATCAGCCGTAACACGGGCTCTCGGCACAGCAGGGGCCTTCCTACGCTTCTTGCCTGGGACTCCCGGCGCACGTCGCCTTGACACCACTCTGCCTCTGCCGGGCTGAAGCCCGCCGGGCATGCTATCCAGTCCCGACTCGGGTTCTCGCTTGATCTGCAGACCCGCCGCCGACAGGATCTTCTGTCGCTCTTCCTCACGCCGCTTTCTCTCAGCCTCCTTCTCGAGATCAACAGGGGCCTCGTCCGCGTCTTCGTCGTCGTCATCCGCCTCGGAGCCCTCATCATCTGATGACCACCACGACAAGACCGAATCATCCGAGGACGACCCGTCGTCATCGTCATCTTCGGTCATGAGCGAAGGCGTCCCACCCTGCGTCGAGGAAATCGACAACATGGATGTGGGTCTCGGAGCGTCCAATACCGAAGGACGGGAATGAGTCGACAGCCCGCGTGAATCGTCAGTGCCAGATCCCGCTGCGACACCAGCTTGCCCGACGCCAGAGAATGGTGAGCGAGACTGAATGGCGCCTGCGTGCGCTCCGCTTTTCTGCGCGGACTCTGAGCCTGCTAGCAAGCCAAGGAACCAGTCAGTCAGCACGACACCCGATCAGCAGGTGCATCAGACATGTGTTCCATCGTATCGATTCGGTTTTGACAATTTAATAATAGCAATAGATAAAAGTTAAACCCAGCTTCAGCCTGTGTCAAACAACAAGGATCGTAAACAGTTGTTCATTGTAGGGCGAGGGAGAGGGGTGGAGAGGGGAGTGGATGGAGACAGAATCACGACTAACCTTGAATCTCCAGGTAGCTGGCGGGGACGAGGAAGATGACGCCAGCCTTCTCCGTCTTCCACCAGTCCTGGTCGGACCTGTCTACGATCTCGAGCACGTCGCCCTCCATGAACGGCAACTGGTCTTCGTCACCACCAGGGTAGTCGTACAGCGCCTTGGCCCGGGTGGCTGAATGAGAAAAATCAGTCCCAACGTATACGCGTACACCGACCAACTCACTGTGCAGCTCCTCCACGTAGTCCTTGGGGAACCACCCCTTGCTGCCCTCCTTGACAAGGATGCCATACCACCACGCGCTATCCGCGTCCTTGGCCGGGTGAGCCAGGATGACAACGTTGTCCTTGAAGCTCAAATCGACATCCCGAGTACCCTCAAACTCGTAAAGGGATCGGACCCGGAGAGCTAAGGAGCGAAGGATCAGTACCGCCATGGGCTAGTGACGCTACGACTCACTCTGCGAAAGGTCAAAGTCTTCCAGGTCGTCGCTGCCCTGGGCATCCGCGTGTCCGTTCTGCAACTTTGGCGAGGTCTCTTCCTCCTCCAAGGGAGTCTCGAGTCTGCTCTCGTCGCCTGCCGAGGCCGCCGGGTGGGTCGAGTCGGCCGCGAGACCGGCATACCAGTCTACGCTCTGCCTGTTGGCACTGCGCGAGGCAAAGTCGTCCTCCTCGTCCTGAGCAGGCGGCGAGACCGGTTGAGGGGCGTTGTTGATATGGGGCGGAGGTGCTGCGTCTCCAATGACCCTGCCGGCACCAGCGGCTGGAGCTGACTTGTCGACCGTTTGAGTCTTCTTGAGCCTGGCTCCGCCTTGAATGGCCGAGAGGAGAGCTCCTCGAGATTGACCAGGGTCACCACCGCCGAGCTTGGCAAGCGCAGCGGGAGGAGCTTTGGCGATAGGAGGGGCGGGAGGAGCAGTGGGAGCGGTCGATCCGGGACGAGATCCTGCAGGAGAGCCAGAGCCGCCCATGATGTTGCCGAACAGAGCCTGGGCTAGACCTTGACGACCAGCTCGTGATGACAAGCCAAACTCCTCCTCATCCGAGGAGTCGTCGCTGTCCGCTTGCTTCTCGGTGATATCCTCCCATTCAGGCTCACTAGGAGGCGATCGCATGGACTGTCGCGTGTTCGGCAGGAGCGAGGGGGGAGCAGGGGGAGCAGGAGGGGGAGGCGGTGCTGTCGGAGCTTCTGCCTGAGGGGACTTGACAGCAGGCGTCGAGGTACCGGAAGCGGCCGCGGCTGCTTGAGGCTTGAAGAAGGGGTTGAAACCGCCGGTCGACGGTGCAGCCGGAGAAGGCGAAGCCACGGCGGCACCTGCGGCCCCACTGGGCTTTCTGAACGGGTTATAAGATCCTTCAGATGCCACGGGGGGAGCAGGAGGAGGAGGCGGAGGGGGCGGAGGCGCCGACGACTCAGACTCGGAAGCAGGAGGCAAGGGACTGGCCACTTTGCTCCTGTTCTGCCTGGCAGCCAGCATTGCTTCTTCCTGCTTTCGCTCTTCCTCCTCTTCTCGCTGCAAAGCCTCGAGCCTGGCCTTTCTGTCCGCCCGAGCTTTGGCAGCGGCCTCTTCCTTTTGTCTCATCTCCATTTCCTCTGGATCCTCTTCGGCCGGAGGAGCAGGCTTGGGCGCAGGTGCAGCCTGTCGAGAGACTGGAGGCGCGGGGGCCACCTTGGAACGCGATATGGGCGCGGGAGGGGGGCCAGCGGGCTTCTTCATGGCAGATTTGGTAGGGGCGGCGGGAGAGGCTGGAGTCTGCGGCTTGGCATCCTGCTTGAGCTCGTCGTGAGCGCCAGAGCCACCGGCTTCTGCCAACCTCCTCTTTCGCGCCTCGTCACGCGTGGCCTGTTCAGCTTCTGCCTTTTGTGACTTCTCCTCGGCCTCCTTCTTCTCCTTTTCGAGCCTGTCCTGCACACTGCTGTCCACCTCGGGCTTATTCGAGGGAGTCTCAACGCCCAGAGCCCGCAGACGCTCGTTGATTCGGCGCTGTGCCTGTTCTCGGATGTATGCCTTTCGCTCCTCGGGAGACATGTCCTTGGTGGACTTGGCAGCGGCCTGAGCAGGAGCGGGAGGTGGCGCGGGAGTGGTGGTAGCGGCGACGACCTGAGCAGGGGGAGGTGCCGGAGGGGGCGAGCGAGACGCAGGGGGTGATCGAGGTCGGTCGTAAGAGTCTCGTCTATCTCGATCATAGCGGTCGTAACCGCGGTCCCTGCTATCTCGTCGGTCCCTGTCGTATCGATCACGATCATCATACCTGTCTCTGTCCCTCTCCCGCTCTCGGTCGAACGTGCCTCGATATCGATCTCGTTCGTAGTCGTCTCCCCGCCTGTCTCGGTCGTCGTATCTTCCATGGGTCTGGTTCCTCTCGTCTCTGCGTCGAATGCCAGCCCGTTCCTCCATGGCCTTCTCCTCCTGCCTTCTCTCCTGCTTTCGCTCCAGCTCGGGCAGCTTCTCGTGCATGAGATAGAGCAGTTCCCTTTCAAGCTTGCGTCGCTCCTCGTCCTTCTCGCTGGTCCTCCTGCCTTTCGAGGTGTACTCGATGTCCTCTTGGATACGCTTGACCCGGTACTGCAGGGTCTCGATCTCCTCCTCGAGCTCCTCGTCCTCTACGCTCTTTTCGTTTGACTTTTCGAGCATGGTCGAGGTGTTCTGGAGCTTCCTTCGGATGTCCTTGAGTCCGGCGTCGGGGTCTTCGCCAGCGTATCGGACAGACTTTCGGTCGAGATGCCGGGAGGAGGGCTTGTAGGTCGACGGGGCCTCGTCCGAGTGCTTGTACATCAGTGCATCCTTGGACGCGCCTTGAGCGGTAGGGGTGTTACCGCCGTAGCTAGGCGAGGAAGCGTTGGACCGAGTGGACGCTTCGTGTCGGAGCAGGTCTTTCATAAAGGTCACCGTGGTGTCAATGTCCCGCATGGAAGCCGGGATGAGCTCTTCTGGGAGGACATCGGGGACTTGGTTGCCGTTGAGCGCTGCCCCGAGAGAGTCAGCGCTGCCTCGACAGGATGCAAATGGCAGGTCAATGCACTCACCCCGGTAGATCAGACCCATGGCAACGTGGAACTCTGGCAGGTTGAGCTTGCCTCGGTTGTCCTTGTCACAGAGGTTCCTATGGGCGGGCGACTCAGCGTCGTGCACAGCTGAACCTGCACCCGCACACTCACCAGATCTTCATGAGGTCGTCCTGACCCAGTCCACTCTGCCCAAACACCTCCCTGGCCATCTCACCCGAGATGAAGCCGTCGCCCTTGGTGTCCCACGCTCGGAAGATCTGATCATAGTCCTTCTTCTCCTGGCGGGTCAAAGTCCAGGGGACCTTGGGCGTGTTGACCGCGGGGTTCTGCAGCAGGGATTGGAAGGTCTGCTGAAGGGGCTGCTGTTGCTGCTGATTGAACTGAGGAACGCCGGAAGGAGCAAAGGGCTGTGCGAGGCGATGGTGTGAGCATGACACGCATCTGGAGGATCTCAGGACCACTCACTTGGCTCATGTTTGACGGCATGAAACTCTGCATCATGGACTGCAGCCTGGGGTCATGAGGGAGTCCCGTGGGCTGAGCCTGTAGCCTGCCCGGCATCCCAGTGGGCTGACTGGTCATCCCCCCGTAGCCGGTGGGCTGCGACATGAGTCCACCGGCCCCGCCGCCAAACCCGGTAGGCTGGGACGACATGCCGCCTTGAAAACCGGTCGGCTGGGCCATCAGACCGCTCGCCCCTCCGCCGGGGTACCCGGTCATCTGGGGTGCGAGGTTGGATCGGAAGGAAGACTGGGAGGGAGGTTGACTCAGGAATGTATAGTTTGCCCCTCCCGCGCCGGTCGACATCCCAGTCGGCTGAGGTCGCTGTTGCTGCTGCTGCTGGGACTGAAACCCAGTCTGCATCGGCTGCATTCCCCCATAACCGGTAGGTTGAGACGCCATGAACCCTGGGTTACCGCCGAAGCCCCCGGCCCCGGTCTGCTGGGGTTGCTGGAACGAGGGGTAGCCGGTGTACTGTGGCTGCTGCTGCTGCCACTGGTTTGGCTGCATGGTGGTGGGTGTCTACAGCCTGTGTATGGGGTACAAGTGATGCAGGGGCAATGATGAGCAGAGTGAGAGAGAGAGAGAGAGAGAGAGAGAGAGAGAGAGAGAGGAAGGATGACGAGGCTGGGGATGCTGCCTACGGTGAGAGTGTGTACGGTGGACGAGTGAACCCTGAAGCGTACGGTGGGATTACACCGAGTGTGGCACATGGTCATGACGTAGCAGACACCGGGGGCGACAGCGATGGATTTGGTCGAGGAGCTTCGTAGCCATGCATGGTGTATATGAAGGTAAAGCAGACCGCGTAGCGGCGTGGCGGGGCGGAGCGCACAGGAGGGCACCCGGGAATTCCACCTAGAACCCGCCAAAGTTGAAGCCAGAGCTATAGGCCATCGGCTTGACGTCCGGGTGGGGCACAGCGTCAAACTGGTGGTACGACAGCGCACCGTTGGACTGCATCCTGACGTAGGCCGCCTGTACATGGCCGAGTCAGCCACGAGCCATGTCCCTCACTCGGTCGAGACACCCGACCCACCTTGTTGCCCGTCGAGTCGCAATAGTTGGGACAGCTGAACACGGTGATGCACAGCCCGTCGTGCTCCACCGCGTAACCATCCGCCCTGACCTCGTGTGATCGGATCACCGCGGTGACCTCGTTCAGCTCGCACCACCGCTGCGTGACATCGGGCCCGAAACCGAGTCCGACGCCTCGCTTGGACGGTCCACGGCCGACCGGTTCTTGTGGGTCGGTCCAGAGCATCTGAGCGGCGAGTCAGCCATCTCGCTCAAGAGAGAGTTCCCGAGCACCAGACCCACCTCGCACATGATCCCCTCCTGACCGGGCTGACGTCCGAATCGGTCGATCTTGGCCACCTCGGCCAGCGTCACTCCGTCCTTGCTGACGGGCGGTCCACCGTGGCAGACGAAGAACCGTCTCTTGCCCTCGTGCAAGATGGCGGGTTTTGACCCTTCTGACTTGGCATTTGCAGGGGGTGAAGAGGCGGATACCAGGACAGCAAGGGGTACTATCGAGCGTTGTCAGCTCTGACCTATCTCCTGACGGCGCACACAACTCACATGACGTGAAGACATCGGCAAACAGCTTGAACGTCATCTCGCCCAGCTTGGCCTTGCATTCTCCCTCAAAGCCGTACACCTTGTTCATATCTGGCACATCCCGATCAGCCATCACTGTCGACGATGCACACGCCGGGGACTGACCATTCGTCTCGTGGTTGCCTCGGTTGATGAAGACATAGTTGGGGTACAGCCACTTGTACGCAAAGACGGTAAGGGCGACCTCGACCGACCATGATCCTCGATCGACCAGGTCGCCTGGTGGAAGTCAGCCAGCAGCTCGACCTAAGAGGTACACAACTCACCGTTGAACACCATGTAATGCGATTCGCTAGGCGGCGTCGTCATGGAAAGAAGATTGCAGACGTCAAAGAACTGGCCGTGAGCTGGGCGAATAGATCAGCAGATGCCTCCGAGTCCTCGCCCATGTCCACCCAGCACTCACTGTCACCGATGACATCGCAGGTAACACCCTCGGGGATGGTGATATCCACCAAGGTCTTCTCCTTCTCAATCACGCTCTTGCAGCCCAAGATGATCTCCCACGCCACACGCTTCGGGACGGTCCCGCCATTCTTGAAACTCTCAATCATGCCCTCGACAAACTCCTTGGTCGGCTGATACCGTCCGTTGGGATCGGAGGGGATGGTCGGGAGGGGAAAGTTGGGTGCGGATGAGGTGTCCAAGTTGCATGCGCCTGACGAGATGAGGGAGAGACACCTCGACGAAGCCGTTTCGGTTTCGCCCACCGAGATGGCCTAGTCGAGGGGATGTCAGCGGTGTCAGCGGTGTCAGCGGTGTCAGCGGTGTCAGCGGTGTCAGGGGTGGGCGGTCAACGGTAGGAAGATGGCGGACCGACCTTTTCAAACTCGATCCTCCTGATCAGCTTGACGGTCATCTGAAGCTGGTCTCGCACGGCCTTGTTTCCAGGCTCGATGCCGAGCGCCTTTTTGAAATCGGGGACCGCATCCGTCGGACGCAGGATGGACAGGTACGAGAGTCCCCTTCGGTAGTAGGCCTTGGCGTACGAGGGGTTGAGGGCGATCGCCTTGGCTGTCACGCGAGGGTTGTGATGAGTCCTCGACCCGACTGGCGGGTTTCACGGCCCACTCACTCGCATCAGAGATTGCACCGCCGTGTTCTTCCATCTTCGCCTTGCTCATCGCCCTGTTGTTCCAGAACGTCGAGTCTTTGGGGTTGAGCGCGATAGCCTCGGTATAGAGGTCTATGGACTTGTTGAAGTCCTTGGCTGGGGCGTGTCAGCTTGATTCATACGACCCCAAGTCATCAGACCACACTGTCAGCCTACTCACCCCCAAACGCCTTGTTGGCCTGAGCCTTCAACTCGAGAGCCTTGGCCTTGTCCTCGTCCGTGATGATCTTGTCATCGTCCACTTCCGGTTCCAGCTCGCCATCAGATGATACTAAGGCGGTAAGTCAGCTCGTACACTCTCTCTCTTGGGTATCACATGACCCACACGAAAGCCCAGCCAGCGAGGTGGCAGAGAGCACCGGACTGGGGAACGGCGTGATGTCGTCGTCGGTCGAAGGGGCCGTCGAAGCGCTACCGGTCGAGCTGCCCGCGACTGACGATTCGACGCCGGTGATGATGCTCGCGAGGTTATCCCTCAGTTCGCTGGATCGATCGTCTGCGGTCATGATGGATGGTATCCGACTGGATCTCTGGAGCTATGTAGCGGTCAAAGAATAGACAAGCCAAGAGCCAAACGCTTGTCGATCCCTCGCTAACTTTCCAACGCCGTCAGAGGGAGTGATCGCGTGGTTGACACGTGGCGGTGACGGGGGCTAGTCGCTTTGCAGGGCGAGTTCACCACAGAGCATGTATGCATGAAGGATGGTATGAGAGCATGGCGAGGGGTGGTGGAGCAGCAGAGGGCGACGGGTCACAGGGCTGCATCCATGTACGACGGATGGAAATCCACGCGAGCGCTACGCCCGACCCCAGCCTTGTCGTCTGGGCAAGAGCCAGCCCGGGTGCGAGACGGCAAACGCAGCGAGGCAGAGGACCATCGGCAGACCGTCCAGGTAGATAAAGTACGCCTCGTGGGTGATCAGGTAGCCCGTCCAGCCCTGGGCCAGCTCGATCGACCTGTAGATGCCTCGGACAAAGATCATGGCGGATGCAAAGGCCACCCCGGCCAACAGCTTTTCCCCCTTTCGGATCTCTGGCGTCCTGACCGCTCCTCGAGAGCCCGAGTCACCCAGATCAGACCCGTTGCCTCGGCCGGGGGGCTTGGGCTCCTGATCGAGCTCGCCCGGCGAGCTGTTCCCGTTCGCGTGTCTCCGCTCGAGGTGGGCGTAGGGTCGACGAAAGATGACACGGAGGATAAAGTCGGTGGCCAGGAGGACAAACAGGGTCATGGTGGCGAGCTGGAACAGGATACCCGCGAGCACTGCGAGGCGGCGTCAGCGTCAGCGCCGGCGTTGAGGGGTCGTTTGCGCTCCCCGACTCACTGATCTTGGTGGACGACTTGGTCGACGTGCCCTGCTGTGCTGCGACCGCGGCTCGACCCCCTCCGATCGCCTGGACCACGAGGGAGATGATGTCGGCCGTGACAAAGACGGCGAGGTACATTTTAGGCCTGAGCAGCGAGTAGGTGGACCCGAGCCTGTGGATACAGAACCCGAGGACGGTGTATGCCCATGCCGAGTAGAACGCCGGGCCGATGATGAGCCTGTCGGACGGAGGGGTAAGGAGGGGGTCAGCGGGAGACTGGTACACCGGGTCAGCCCTGTCAACTCACGACGCAATCTGCATGAGGAACGGGGTGACACGTCGGACATGATACGCAGACCACAGCCTGCCCGCCCATCCGATGACCTCGACTGGTTTGCGTGTGTCAGCGTGTATGCCGTGCCCCCAGCATAGGGTATCAGCAGAGCACTCACGGAAGGTCCCCGGGATCAAGGTGACAAAGACCAGCCAGTACTTGTACCGTATGCCCAGGCCGATGTGGATCAGGCCCAGCGCGGCAAACACCACAATGTATGCTATGCCCGCAGCCTTCTCGGGTGTGTACCCATAAGGCGAAAAGGTCGACAGCTTACGGCCCCGTTCGTACAGTTGCACGGCGATCTCGTCGGCGAGCGACATGGCGGGTGAATGGACGATGGCGGTGGGTGTGACGGATCCGAGTCAAAACCGTCGCTCAAGATGCGAAAGCAGGATGAATGTCGTCCGGGTCTGAGACGCAGTCAAGCAAGACCACGGCCCAGAGAGTCGTGTCACCCTCCAGAACCCCTCATCGCACCCCCCTTGCCCCTCCCCCTGTTGTGGACGATGCCCGGACACTGTTCTCCGCCGCTCAAACTGTATATACCCTGGTCTCGGCGGCCGAAGTTTGCGCCAAGAGGCGTCGTGCCCATTCCTCGGTCGACATGTATGCTTAACCTCGCCGTCTCGGCGAGGGCATATCGGCAGCGGTGACAGGACGAGCATGCAGGGGTATGCCCAGTCTTTGCAGTCATGGCACATGTTCTACTCTACTTGTACTAACGTTCACGCTCGCGCTCGTAGCGGAGCCACTCGACCAGCGCCATGATCACCAGTGACTGCCCGAACCCCGTCGTGATCCTCGGCATGTTCTTGTAGAACTCTGGGTCGGTGCTGACCGGCGTCCCCTTGGACACGTTCTGGACCACTCCCGAAGGCTGGACCTGAGCGATGCACGCCTTGAGACCGGACAGCGCTGTCTTGAGGTATCTCCCCGGGTCCAGGATGCCCTGTTGCGTGATGCCATTCAGCTCGGCTGGGCCAGAAGCAACAGACAACAGCCACGCCTGATGCCGCAGCTCAGCTTGTCTCGCTCACCGTACGTAGACCTATGAATATCCCAGCGACGAACCCAGCACTCGCACTGGTCTCGACATAGCTCGACTCGTCCAGCAACAGCGTCCGCCAGAGACCCGTCTCGTCGTCCTGCAGCTTGACCAGTGTGTCCACCTGCCTGTGCAGCACAGACACCAGGGTCCTGCTGATCGGGTCTCCCGGAGGCATCTTGACCAGGTCGAGGAAGATGGGGATGGCGATGGTGATCTGACCCGAGACGTCGGTCAACGCACCGGGTCTGGCCCATGACACCGGGACCCAGCTCACCCAGCAGTTACCCCTCGCCCAGGCGATATTCCCCCAGCGATGTCCGCCTCCCGCCCCGTCAAACTCGTACCCGTGTGCCCATAGGCCCGTTGTACTGTCCATCAGGTACTGGCTGTGCTGGATGAACTGGTACTTGGCTTGCTCGCAGCGAGTCAGCCAGTGTCCCCAATGTCCACCTCGCCACCAGCTTCGACGCACCCTCCTCCACGTAGTGAGGCCTGTTCAACAGGAGACCGATCTTGGCCAGGGGCAGGACTGTGTGCCATGTGAGCAGCCAGACCAGCTTCGCCTCCCATACCTACCCGTCATCATGAGCGTATCGTCCCACACCTGGTTCTTGTTGGCCAGCCGGAACGTGACTGCGGGTCGCGGGTCAAGTTGTCAGTGATGTGATGCTCGCTGGCACTGGCCCGCCCCTCTGCTGGTGCTCCGTCAACCCCTCAACCCCCACCCTCTGCCCACTCACTATGCTGGAACACGCCCTGCTCCGTCCTGGGCAGATCATGCATGACCCATTCCGCCCACTCGTCCAGCCATCCAGCGTACAAATCTCTCTCATGCGGGGTGAACAACCCGCTCCCTCGCCCGTCCAGCTCCATCAGCCCAGCGAGGGTGAGCAGCACCGACATGGTGTTGATGTTCTTCAACGTCGCCGGCTCGGCCGCCCGAGCGGCATACCAATCTTTCAGAATCTTGAGCGTCTGTTCCCCTTGAATGGGATCGAGCTCCACCGAGCTCTTCAGGTTGTAGTACTGCCCGGTCGAGTCACTCTGGGGTGTACTCCCGCACCGAGCCCACACTGGGAGCTCACATTGAAAAGGCCGTATAGCCCGATGGCCTGGGGCCATTCCCAAAAGTTGAAGCTGAGCAAGTCAGCGACCGCACTCGACCCGGCCTCGACCGGGTGAACCACCCTGGACCCACCTGATACTGTCAATGACCCGGCCATCGGCAACTAGCTCAGCACGGTTAGGGGTACACTCGGCGCCACGCCATATGACCCACTTTGATACTTGTGCTCCCCCGTGGTGTCCTTCAGCTGGACCAGAGCCTTCGTGATCCTCTCCACCAGCCCATCCACGCTCCCCTCGTCCAGCTCGTACGTCCGATAATCCAGCGTCGGGGCCGCGTAGTCTGGCTTGGCTGGACTGGTCATCGCAAGCGTCTACGCCTAGGTCAGCCCGTGTGCAGAAGCCCCAGGCGGTCTCTGACCATATCACCGATCCTCTCGAACCCTTACATCTCGCACCACGACACTACTTCATCACCGCCGCAACAACACAGGTCATTTCGGGATCCGCCTCACCGGGCCGGACAGGCCATCGCATCTGACCGAGATGACGGGCCGGCACCAGTCGGTCGGGTCATTGATAGCATGCATATGGACGACGCAACGGTCCTCTCTACCTGACATGTAGCATGCATGTGCAAGGCGGCACAACTGGGTCCTGCTCACGCTGAGTGTCCCCTTGCTGTGCGGATATACTAAGACCAGCACGTCTCGACTACACATCCCGTGAACCCGCTTCATCGCGTATCTCCAGTCTATACCGCTTCTAGCGCCTTGACGGCCGCCTGAGGAGAAGATGTCAGGTCCTGCGGTACCGGCATTGCACCGCACTCACCTCCAATCCGAACAGGTAGTCGTCCCGGATGTGAGGCCACAGCTGGCGTACAGCCTCGGCCAGCTTGTACAGGTATTCCTGTGGTGGCATCGGTGATCAGCCTTGTTCCCGAGAGAACGCTTCACGCTCACCTTGTTCGGGCCGGACGGCCCTTGCCGCTCGTGTATGAGCCCAGCCAGCTGGGCCGTGGGCTCGCATCCGACTGTCCGGCAGGTCAGTCGTGCTCCGACGTTCACCGAGTGCCCTGCTCACCAAAGGCCGGGTTGTCAAGCTTGCCGATCCATATCTCCGCCTGGGAACGGTCGAGTCAGTCCCCACTTGATGCCATCGCAGCTGCACGCTCACCGATTCCACCGCTATCACCTCCGAGGTCTCGTCTGGTGTCGTGCAGTACACAGGGTAGTCGTGTCGCGTGTATCCGTTCTGTCCGAGTCAGCCAACTTAACTTACAGCTGGTTGGCGAGCAATCACCTTTTCACGATGTTCTGTGCTTGTTTAGCGGTGAACATATGATGAACCCACTGACAACGTACCCATGTACGCCCTCACCTCATCCTCTTTGTCCGGATCGATACGGTACGCCACGCCCCAGACATAGTCTTCAGCCAGTATCGTATCGTCGGGAATCACCTAGCCAGCGACGTGAGCGTCGCGACTCGCCTTGAGACGCCTGCAGCCTCACAACTCCCTCCAGCCTGTGCCACTCGTGCGCCTCGATGACCGTCACGACCCGACCTGGGGCCTCGGGTGTACCCCTGTGATCAATGGACGACTGGGCGAAGCGGCGGACCACGCCCTTGACGTATCCCGTGCCTGCGGGTCAGCGAAGCCTCAGCAGGCCACTCACGTCGTTCTACTGCATGCGGGCTTGGTCTATGGTCAGCACGTATCAACATGAACGACTCACGGCACTCACGGCGGCTTGAAGATCAACGAGCCATACCCAAAGACCCAGTACATGGTTCCAAGCCATAGCAGTATAGAAGAGACGTTTCATAGTCACCGATGAAACGCGTCACTCCCTACGTACGCCAAAACGTTTCACCACGTGTTTCGCATCCTGATGCCAGATCTCTTCTCTAGTCCGACCCGAAGCGATGCGATCTGCTCCGTTCTCTCGTCCAAGCTGGATGCTGCTCGCGACGAGGTCCAGTCACCGGCCAGGAGGGTCGGGGAAGCGTCCGTCCCTGCGCCAAGCGAAGGAGCCATCCGTTCGGCACGCCATGCCGGGCATCGCGGAAGATGTCGTGGGACCCTGGCTGCGTTCGGGCGTACCGTTGCTATGGGTCGAAAAGGTGTTTTGAAAGCTGGATCTGGTTGGCGACTCACAGTACGGCCGCGGGCGTGTCATGACAGGCGGCGCTCACCTTGATCGGATCTGACGGTGCTCGTTTGGCTGACCCTGTCAGACGGATCTTCTCGGATCAGCTGAAGCGGGGCTCGGACGGGGTAAAGATCAGCTCACGAGCCTATAAGGACCCGGCCATATGACATTCAGGCATAGCCTCAATCCACAACTACCCATCGTCAATCAAGACACGCACAAGATGGATATCAAGAGCGCCGTCGCGTTCGTAGCCGCCATGGCCGGCTGGAGAGCCGCTTCCCTCAACGGGCCGAAGCAGTCTCCCGTGACGACCTGTCGGGGGCTTCCCACTTCGCCCGGCTGTCCAGTCACGGGTCACAAGTCCGCGGATGCCTCCAAGCGCTGCCCGGTCTCCGGTCATGAGTGGGACAGTACTTTGTCCGGCTGTCCATTGGCACAGGGCACGCCCTTGCCTGACCCAGGCCACCGATGTAGCCCCAGCTCTATGGACGAGCTGAGGATACCAGAGGTACCGCCTCTGACCGACAAGCAGCGTGAGATCATCAAGGCCACGGTGCCAGTGCTCGCCGAGCATGGTGTGACCATCACCACGCATTTCTGTACGTCTTTGTAGGCTGCCATGGCGAGGGGAGTTCTGACACTCACTCACGCATAGACAAGAACATGATCCGAGCCCATCCTGAGCTACGAGAGGTTTTCTCAGAGAGCGCCCAGAAGGTAAGCAGGTACTGGCACTCGATTCACACGCAGTCGCTGACAGTCCCCATATCCTGTTAGATGGGCCATCAGCCTCGAGCCCTCGCTTCAGCGGTATATGCCTACGCGTGCAACATCGACGACCTCACCCCGTTACTTCCGGTAGTCGTTCGTATCGCTCACAAGCACGCCTCGCTGCACATCGTCGCCGAGCAGTATGGCATCGTCGGGAAACACCTGATCCAATCGCTGGTCGATATCCTGGGGGAGGCCGTGACGCCCGAGATCGCAGATGCGTGGTATAAAGGGTATTGGAACCTCGCCAAGGTGTTTATCCAGCGGGAGAGGGACATCTACACCGCTTCGGTTCAGGCTGGCGGTTGGGAAGGGTGGAAGCAGTTCAAAGTGGACAAGAGGGTCCAGGAGAGTGAAGAGATCACCAGCTTTTACCTGAAGCCCGTGGACGGGTCAAAGCTGCCGGAGTATCACCCAGGGCAGTACATTGCGGTGTCTTTGTACATCCCCGCGCTGGGACACAAGCAGGCGAGGCAGTGAGTGGGCGAGCGGGCATTGATGGGAACGAAGAGTCTTGTCACTGATCATGCCGCCCAGATACTCTCTCTCGGACAGCCCTAACGGCGAGTACTTTCGAATATCGGTGAAGAGAGAGGACGGGGTGCCCGTTCCTACTCCCGCCGACCCGACCGTACCTGCGCACCCGGGCTGGTAAGTTATGTAGGATGTGCAAGATGGGACAAGATACTCACCTTGCACGCTTATAGGCTATCCAACGTGATCCACCGGGACATACACGAAGGCGGTCTCATCGACGTCGCTGCGCCCTTCGGATCCTTCTTCTTCGAGTCCAGTGTCAGTAACCCTCGATCCCCTCTGGTCCTCCTATCCGCGGGTGTGGGGCAGACCGCCCTCTTGTCCATACTCAACTCCCAGCTCGCCACCGGCCGACCCATCACGTATGCCACAGCCGCTCGCAACAAGGCCGTACGTGCTTTCGCGGGATATCTACGGAAGGTCGGGGAGGAGCATCCCAATGTCACCGTCAAGGTCTTCCTGTCCAGTCCAGAGGGCGGAGCGGTGCAAGGCAGCGACTACGACTTTCGTGGACGAATGAGGCTGCAGCAGATCGAGGAGGACTTGCATCTTGATGATAGGACGACACAGTACTTGTGAGTCATGTCAATTCCCGCCAGGTCCAAGCTGAACGCGAATGACCAGCCTGTGTGGACCCGGCGCTTTCATGGTGGACAAGATGGAGGAGCTGAAAGGGATGGGCGTGGAAGCAAGTCGCATCCACGCTGAGATGTTTGGGTCCGGCAACCTTCCCAGTGTTCAGTAGCTGGTTTGACGAGCGAGCGAGGGAATCACGAAGACGATGTATCGTGTATGATATGGCGGGGAAGACGAGAAGCTACAAGGAACGGCTGAACCAAAGGAAGGCGTACGGACAGCATATGACTGATGATACCACTCAACATGAACTGTATGGTATGAACAGTCAGGAGACCAACCAACGACAGAGAGAGCCGAATGTGCTCTCCAAATACCTAGGCGCCGACGCGATCTTGCTTCAACCAGACATGTGCCAGACAAGTGGAGTAATGCGGAAGGTGGATAAACAGGTACACATGCCCCTCTTGCGGGCGTGACCAAGAACCTGACCCAGGTGGTCGGAGCGAGTACGCAACTGGCAAGCTGTTGTAGCAGTCTGAAAAGGGTAGATTGATCGAGGAAGAGCTGTCACCTCAGAGTGGGCTCTTTGAAGCCTCAGACGCATACAATCGCCACAGCGTGGTAGGCATCTCTGAACGGGCAGCCATGCAATGCCCTTTTCGAGTCGACCGTCCGGCGTAGCTCAAGAAGTCTCACACGAAGAGGCAGACCGTCCGGAATGCTCAGCCCGTGTTGAACATTCTGCCATCCTTGGCATCGCCCCTGCATAGGTGGCCCTAACAACTTTCGGCTGAATTGCGCCACAGCAGAACATCAGTTCAGGGGCGCTATGTTCACGTGACCGGTTGACCATCTCGACTTGAGGCATGACGTGGATTCTTTTTGATCGTGTCGCCCTGACGTGTCATTCCTTATCACCCTTTTGTGACCTGTTATCAAACCCTCCTATGTCTTATCAGCTGTTCAGGGTCATTGAATAATAATCTTAAGATAAGTCAACGTCGGAGGCAGATTAAAAAACAGGAGCGAAAGGCGTCTGTACGTTATCGTGAATAATCACTAGTCTCATCGCCCGCTGTGCTGTCTTTCCGACTGGTGGACACTGGTGGACAAGGTTGTACTTGTGCCAAGTCATGAGGTCGATGATGTCCCTTGTTCGAAGCCTGTCCCAACCCATGGGTGTTTGTATCACCCAGAACAGAGCTCGACGTCTGACAGGGCCTGAGACCGGAGTTAGGAGATGGGGAATGAAGGCGGAAGACGGGGAGGCTACGTCCCTGGGCGATACTGCATTGCGCCGGACGAGCGCACGGCTGTTAATAGCCTACTGCAGATCGCTTCCCACACCCTGTCACCCGGTCTCCTCGTGAAACTAGACACCTCCACCCTATGGTCGCAGCCCCAGTCGTACCTCCATCGGAATCTTTCGGCGTCACAGCGTATACTCTCGCTAAGATGACAGGAATGAATGGACAGGGCGTCCACATCCGAACCCGGTCAGTAAGTCTCAGTCATGGTGCTTTTCCGGTCCATCCGATGATCATGGCTCCGCAACGGCGACAAGTGGTACGAGCAAGCAGCATTCATCTCTGACCAACGAGCGGTCTCAACGCTAGTCACCAAGCTGAGGCAAGGTGTAGTCGATCATGCAGGGGAACATGACTCGAGACTGTGACAACGCCGACCTCGCAACTCGTCTGTAGCGAGCTTGTCTGTTTGGGTCAGACAAATAACGCCTGCGGCGTCCCATCCGCCCAGCTATCCTCGCGCTTTTTCGGTACTGGCACAGCTGCACAACGATCAGGCCCGCTACTTGCTCACTTGCGGCTGACGGTATGAAGGCATATATGGCCACCACGGACAGTTCTTTGCCCCGCTTTGCCCAGCTCCGTCCACATGTCCACGCCGCCCAGTGTCATCACACTCACCAGCTACCATCGTCACGTAGCACAAGTACAGCACCGTCCCCCTGCTCAAGATGTACTTGGCCACCTTTGCCACGTACGCTCCGGCCCACTCACCCTTCCCCAAATGGGTGGCGACCCCTCTCGATTCCCCCACCACCGCTACCATGAAGGAGAGGTCGAAGCACAGCGCCGGACTCGACCCCCTCCCACCGCGGGCTGCGCTCCCAGCTGCCCCTCGCCTTGGCCCGATCCAGCTTCCCGACCCAGAGGAGCAGAACTTTATGGGCCATCTCCAACAGACTGGACGTGTTCTCGAGCTGGAGATGAGTGAGTGAGACCTCTCTGTCCCGGAGAGTGTCCAATGTCCACGTGCCACATCTCGGTGGTGCTACCGTCAATAATGCTGATGATCCCTGTTGTGGTTTAGGGAAGCAGGTGGACAGTCCTAAACCAGTCAAGAAGAACACCGAACGAAACCCAGCCTGGACCACCCTTTTCCAGTGTCCAGCGGCCGGTCCGGATGGCTACGAGGCAGATGGCGAGCTGCACTGTGCTTCGCGCGAGGGGATGCGCGACTAGCCGCATCGACTGTCTCTATGATCTCCTGAAGACGATGCATGGGGTGTCGACTCAGGCAGCGAGCGAGAGTCAGCGAACGGTTAGGCTGTAGTTGGAGGATTTATCACAGCGGGAAAGTGACCGATCGCCGTTAGCAGACGAGGTCATAGCAGTACATGAATCGAAGCACGTTTTGCATTGGCAGAGAAAGCAGTCCCACATCACAAGACATTTACTGCATCGCTCATATCTATAGCTACATGTTGTATCGTACCTGTCGCATCTATTGCTGTATGTTGAGGCCCAGCCACCCGCCCCTAGTGATATCCCTTCCACGAAGCCCGCCTGGGCAAGAGGTAGCCCGGGTTGAGGACGTTGAAGATACCGGTGGCGATGAGCATCATGAGCGCGTCCAGGATGTTCTGGTACATCTCGGTCGTGATGAGCTTTCCCTCCCAGCCCTGGACGAGCTCGGCGGATCGGTAGATGCCTCGGACGACGATGACGATGCTGCTGACCAGGACGGCGCCGAGGAGGATCCACCACGCTCGCAGGTTGGCTCGCTCGTCCTCCTGCTCGGCGTGAGACTGCTGAGCCTCGGCCTCGGCCAGGTCGTGAGGCGTGGTGAGCTTCTTGACGCCCTGGGCGCCGCCGGCGCCGACGACGGTCTGATCGGACTCGACGTGGGTCAGGGTCTTTTCGGAGTCTCGCCTCTGCCTCGACTTGGCCTCCTTCTGCTCGGCTCGCTTGACGATCCACCTCTCCTGGAAGGCATAGGCCCGTCGACTGTTGGCTCGGATGATGAAGTCGGCACCAAGGATGACAAAGATGCCCATCGAGATGAGCTGGAAGATGATACCGCCGACCATGATGTTGGTGGCGGACTGGGTGGGTGCGCCCTCTCCGGCAGACGCGGAAGCCTTGCCACCGCCGACGGCCTGAAGGATGAGCGAGATGATGTCGGCAGTGATGAAGATGGCAAAGTACTGAGCGGGTGTCAGTGGTCGTTTGGGCACAGAGACCGGGGTCATCAACTTACCAGGTTGGGCCTGAGGAGCGAGTACTGTGGGCCGAGTCGTTTGATGGCCATACCGAGGACGACGTAGTCAAAGGCCGAGAAGAAGACGGGAGCCATGATGAGGCTGGAGACGAAAAGTCAGGAGTCGGTTCACAGATGGGCTGAAGAGTACTCACGTGGAGATCTGCATCAGGAAGGGGGTGAGGAGGGTGACATTTTGCGAGGACCAGTATCGCGCAGACCATCCAAGTACCTCGGTCGCGCAGCCCAGGACCAAGGTCGGGTAGACGATCCAGTACTTGGCACGCCAGGCCTGGAAGCAGTGCAGCACTGGGCCGGGTTAGGGAGGCTTCAAATCACAGGCGATGGCTAAACTCACGACCCGAGACGGAGAAGAGCACGATGTAGGCGAGACACCAGGCGGAGTCGGGGGTGTAGCCGTAGTTGGATCCCTCGGTGTGTTCGGACATGTTGATGAGTGAGTATCAAAGTGGAGAGTTGCGAGCTGGTGCTTGACTGGGTGAGTGCTTGGCTGCTTGTCTGAGCTGGTTGCTTGAGTTGTTGTGGTCCGACTGTATGCTCGCTCAAACCCTCTTTATACCCCAGGTCCTCTCGGCCTCGTCAGATTTATGCCCGCTATCAGACCCTCACGTCGCAGCCGATAAGATCGAGGGTCACTGCAACGCCTAACGCTTCCAGTCGGATGGCCGTCAATCGGGACCTGGAATCGTAGCCAAGCTTCACCGCCATCCCGGCTCACGGCCAGATCCCCCCTCGCGTCAGGGCGAGTACCGACGGGGTCGTCCCCCTTGGAGCCCTTTTGACCCCTTCTGCGGTCACGGCACAGCCCACACCCTAGGTCGAAACTCTATGGCCCTTTCAGATTCCAATTGGCAATGCCCCACCACGACGGTCTTGAGCAGACGGTGAGAGCGGTCTTGGATGCCCGCAACCTCGTCTACGCTGGGCGGACAAGTGACATCATCACCATCACCATCAGGGCGCGCACACACACACACACACACACACAGCCAGGCACCGATCGGTGATGCCCGCTGGATGTCACCGTGGGAAAGTGGAGAGCGGTCATGGTGGCAGCGTATGGCCGTATGGCGATCGAACCAGGTACAAGACCGTACGAGTAGATCTCGTCGTCGCCTCGAGCAGCAGAAGGCCAGCTCAGCTCCTGACCATGAGCGGGAGTCTCAGAATCACCCGATCGGCTCACAACCCCCGGGTCACCTTGATCACGTCCACATCCGGGACAGATCCCTCGGCACAGGTCACGGTCAAACCGGAACCGCGATCCCCTGATCAGCCTTCCTCGTCGAGCTACACATCGCTTCGGCGTACCACCCGTGCGCTGGCTTCTGCTTCGGGGTCGGAGGCGGCCCCCTCTACAGATACCAAGAAGGACCTGGCCCGGTATGCCCTCGAACCGTCCACCCCTTCTCCCAGGAAGAAGCCGAGATTGGCCACGCCGCTGGTCAAGATCGAACCGAACATCGACGATGGGTCCATTGCGAGTCCAAAGACGCCCAGGTCGAGCAAGAAGCCCTTGCCGCTGCTGGCGCTGGACAAGCCGCACCCCGCTCCTCCCAGGTGGGAGGAGCAGTACAGGCTGATCGAGCACATGCGCAAGGGGATCGTGGCGCCAGTCGACAACATGTGCGTGGAGACCTCGAGGGTTAACTAATGAGATGCTGACGGATGACATAGGGGCTGCGAGCGACCAAGGACGATAGTAGACAATGATCCCAAGGTGGGTTGCTCGTAGCAAGACCATGCGACTATGCTCACACCCCGCACAGACGGTCCGGTTCCACATCCTCATCTCCCTCATGCTCTCGTCTCAGACCAAAGACCCCGTCACATCTCAGGCCGTATCAAACCTGCATGACACCCTTCCCGGCGGGCTCACGGCCCAGTCACTGGCTGACGCCAGCATCGAGACGGTACAAGAGTGTATCAACAAGGTCGGCTTTTGGCGTCGCAAGACCGATTACATCCGGGAGGCAGCGCGGAAGCTGCTCGAGCGAGAGGGCGAGGAGAAGGGGGACGTGCCGAAGACCCTGGAAGGGTTGTGTGAGCTCAAGGGAGTGGGTCCGAAGATGGCTTTTCTGGCCTTGCAGTGCGCGTGGGATGTGTGAGTAGTCGGCAACACCCCTTGGTCCGACCGGCTTGCTGACTCGGTACACTTCTGTAGCAACGCCGGTATAGGTGTGGATGTCCACGTACACCGTATCTCGAACAGGCTTCGATGGCACAAACCGCCCACCACCAATCCCGAAGCCACGCGTCTCAACCTCCAGTCGTGGCTCCCGTCAAACTTGCACAAAGCCATCAACCCCTTGCTGGTCGGTTTTGGTCAGGTGATCTGTCAGCCGGTCGGTCCCCGGTGCGACATCTGCCTACTCGGGCAGAAGAAGATCTGTCCCAGTCGAGTGGCGAACGTCAATGCCCAGGGAAGGAAAGAGGTTCAGTACACGTTCAAAAGCGAGGAGGAGGAGGAGGCTAAACCGAAAGTAGAGATTGGCTATGAGGGTGAGGGCGGGGGCGGGGGCGTGGTCCCTGCGGTGGACGTTGAAGCTGGCCTGGTCAGGATCAAGGACGAAGACGAGCGTGACGGCGGCGTCAAAATGGAGAGGGACGAAGTCGGCATCGATGGCATGCTGGAGCACCCGGGGATGAGTCAGGTAGAAGAGGTGCTGGGGGTTTTAGATCAAGTGGATGGGGCGAGAGGGATCGACGGGGAGGTGCTCGAACGGCATTCCGTCAAGGAGGAGTTGTAGCACGTGAGGCGATGACTGGGTGGTCAGATCTCATCATACATGGAAACAGCTAGTTGTATCACCCTCTGCACCCGCCTACACCCGCTCGTGGTGTTCCTCCTCAAACTCGTCGACCTTCTTGATCTCCTGCTCGGCGATGGCCACCTTGCTGGCCTCGGCGTGCATCCTCCTCTCGGCCTCGAGGGCAGCCTCCTTGACGTCGTCAGGGTCATACACGACCGCCGCTTCCTCCGTGGTGAGACCCTTGGTCTCGCGGATGAAGAGGTAGAAGAGGATGATGTAGATGGCGTCGACGGCGACGTAGACGCCGTAGTACTTCCACCCGATGGCCTTGAGGGCCACAGGATTGGCGAACTGGTTGAAAGACTGTGCGCAGTTCTGGGCCAGCAGCAGGAGCGCGGCGGCCTTGGCCCGGAGTGCGAGCGGGCAGATCTCGGGAACGTAGAGCATCGGCAGAGGGGTGAGGGCGAGCGAGTAGAAGGCCATGAAGAGGTAGATGAACGGGACCATGGCGACGCCGGTGGCCGAGTGATGGGTCGTGTTGTAACCCGCGGCGAGGCCGAGGATGATGATGAACATGGCAAACATGCCAAAGACCGAGACGAGGAACAGCGGACGACGGCCGAACCGCTCGACCAGGCTGGCGCCCAGCATGGCGGAGAACCAGTTGAACACGGCCAGACCGCCGTTGATCCCCGCCGTCTGGGGGGCTTTGCTGATCCCGACCGTCTTGAGCACCGGCACGAGGTAGTACTGGATCACGCCGTTCCCGACCCATTGCGTGGCGGTGCCGAGGATGAGGATGACAAAGAACCGCCTGCGGTTGCCCTTGGTCTGGAACCAGGCGAGCCAGGAGGACTGCTCGGTGACCTTTTCGAGCTCGACCGAGGCTTGAATCTCCCTCATCTCCAGCATGACCAGCTCGTCATCCATCTGTCCGTTGGCACTGGGCACTGTCAGCGAGCGAGAGAGTGGTTGCCTCGTGCTTGGACTCACTGGTACGTGGCGAGAACCTGGTGAGCCTCGGCCACCCTTCCTTGACGGACCAGCCAACGCGGCGACTGGGGGATAAAGTATGCTCCGGCACCGAGCAGCAACGGACCGAAACCCTGCACGAGGGTAGGTACACGCCACGACCAGGAAGAGGTGGACGGATAGTAGACCATGGCAAAGGTGAGCCAGGCAGCGAAGATGCTTCCGACCTGACTCGAGTTACATCAGCTCGATAGCTCCCGACACAAGCAGGGAACGAAGCCAAGCCACTCACATAGTAGACCGTGTTGAGGAAACTGCCCGCAAAGTGTCGCATCCTGGGATGGGCCAGCTCGGGCACCAGAGACGCAGCCGTGACCTCTGCGGGGCATCCCATCAGAGTCTGCCAAGTTCACGCCAAGCGCTGTGTGGGTACTCACGGGCAGCAGCGGTTCCTACGCCCAACAGTACTCGAGACCCTACCAGCTGGGCGGTCGAGTGGCAGAAGCCTCCGAGCAGGGCGCCTGCAAACATGAACAGGGCTCCGACGTACTGGAAGAGCGGTCAGGTCTGTGGGACCACAACATCTATTACAGAACGAGCTGTGGCACTCACCAGACCGATCTTTCGACCGTACTTGTCAACCATCCACGCGATGACAAAGGTGAACGGGATCTTGGGCCTGGACCGGGTCAGACCTCGCGCCGCACAATGGGTAGGCAACCTACAGGTAGTAAGAGGCAGCGATCAGACCCAGCTTGGTACCGGTCGGAGTGTCCTGGGGGAGGTGGCGTCAGTGATGGTCCGTTTGACACGCAACATGCCCACTGACAAAGTCCGAGTTCCACACGGGCAGAGCCTGGAGACCGTTCAGAAGCGACCCATCGTATCCGAGCGAATAGACGGCCGTGTATAGCGTGATGATATGGAGGAAGCCTGCCCACCGGGTCAGTGCCATGGCTTGTAGGGACCCCATCGCCACTCACTCTTCCTCAGTCCTGGATCTTTCCACCATCTCGGGTTGGTATTGTTTGACAGCTCGGTAAAGTTGGTCATCTCGCCTTCTGTGCGTGGCAAGACCTAGCCAGTTAGGGGTTACGGTGCAGGCGATCGGCAACAGAGTGCGGTGATCCACGGGGAAGAGAATGCTAGTAGAGCGTAACATCGCTCAGCCTTATACCAGCTGGGGTCGCCTCGTCCCGAGCTGACCAAACAAAAGAGACCCGAAGCAGACGAGCGGGGTTCTGCCCAGAGCAACGGCGCCTATCCGGCCCGGCACTTCGGGCCTCGAGCCTGAGAGCCCGAGCCTGAGCCATATGACCTGGAGATGGTATCTACGACATGCTCCGACGAGTAAGGCCGCACGCAGATGCGCTGCTGAGGTGCTGTGGAACGAGCCTAGTGTGGACTGATTAAATCGCCAAGACACGGCATCACACGGTAACAAGGCTTGGACCAGACCCGACATTCCTCGCTTGAGCGTATGTACTCGCTTCGGACCAGGGGCCATATGGGGAGGATCTCGGATGAGGGACGTCGGGATAGGGCGAGATACTTTGCGTAAGGATCGGGTCAAGGAAGCATAATAGGAAAGCGCCTCTGGACTCTGGACTCCGCAAGCCACACCCTACGAGCCCTTCCCGAAGTGCGGTGATGCGGTGACCCCGATGGGCAAGCGTTCGATCGACCGGTCTGCCCAGACCGACCAAGGGGCAGCATGAGCTTTGCATGCTGCTGCTCTCGACGAAGCACTCTCGCCTTCTTGCACCCTTGCCTTCGTTACCCTTGCCGCGCCGGTTTCACCCGCACAGGATCCAGTACCGCTGCTATGGACCAGGATCGAGCGCTCGGTCTTGGCGAGCGCATGCAGTAGCCTTCCGAAGGGTCTATCTTGCGGGTTTACCTTGCGGACCGCTCGGGATCCGGAGGTGACGGTGTGGACTTCGGGAATGATTGCTGGGTCCGCTGGGTTGGTATAGGACAATGGCCATCAGGCTGACGCTGGATGTTCGACAATGGCTGGTGGCTTTCACTTGACACTTCATCTCACCGCTGTAGGCCACATACACTCACGAGAGTACGACCATGTCAGCAGCCATGATTGACCCCGAGGCCATCCTCAAGCAGCTCTCCAGCGAGGAGAAGATATCGCTCCTGTCCGGGCAGGACATGTGGCACACGGTGCCCATACCGAGGTTGGGTGTCCCGCGTGTACGAGTAGGTGTCGGGTGATGGCAGAGGTGACACCGTGACATTCGCTGATGGCCGCAGTGCTCGGACGGTCCCAACGGTGTACGAGGGACAGCTTGTGAGCGTCTCTTGGTTGTACCGTTGGCCACGCCTTGGCTGACACCACGGCACACTCACAGGGACAAACGGCAAGCCGTCATCCTGCTTTCCAGCTGCGACGGGCTTGGGAGCCTCGATGGATGTCGACCTGGTCCGCCGGGTCGGCCAAGCGCTAGGGGACGAATGCAGGGCGAGGGGTGTCCACGTCCTGCTTGGACCGACCACGAACATACAGCGTCACCCGTGTGGCGGCAGGGGTTTCGAGAGTTACTCTGAGGGCGAGTCGGTGGTTGTTGGGAAGCTTAATCGATGCATGCTGACTCGCAGCAGACCCCCATCTCTCTGGCCACATCGCTCTGGCATGGATCGAAGGTGTCCAGTCCAAGAAGGTGATGACTAGTGAGCGGGATCTCTGGTCCTTCGAGGGTCGTACTGACTGGTGTTGACCATGGACAGCACCCAAGCGTGAGTGCGATCCCGGCGAGATAGAGGCTTGCCCCGCTGACGCCTGCCATCCCAGACTACCTAGGCAACGAGCAAGAGTATCTGCGTCGCAGCAACAACTCGGTCATTGACGAGCGGACCTTGCACGAGATCTACCTCGAGCCATTCAGGCTACAGTGCAAGGCCAAGCCGTCGGTGTTTGTAAGTCGGGCGATGCAGCAGCCCTCGCGGTCAAGCTCGGCTGGGCCACCCGCTGACGCAGCCAGATGTCAAGCTATAACCGAGTCAACGGTCTACACGTCGCCGAGCACCCCTACCTCCTGCGCAAGATCCTCCGAGACGACTTCGAGTTCAACGGTCTGATCATGTCAGATTGGTCGGGCACCTACTCGTCCTCGGAGGGTGTCAAGGCGAGCCTCGACCTGGAGATGCCTGGCCCTTCGCTGATGCGAGGTGCCTCGCTCGAGAGGGACATCGTGGGGGGTAAGCTGGTACCCTCAGACATCGACGAATGTGTCCTCAGGGTGAGTGTGTCGGACTCCGTTCGCTAGCTATGGCTGAGAGGCGTATGACGACTCGCAGGTCCTCAACTATGTACGCGAAGCACAGGCGTCCGGGATAGCGTTCGAAAAGGAGGAAGAGACCATCGACACCCCCGAGGTCCGCGCCCTGCTGAGAGAGGCAGCCGACGCCGCCATCGTCCTGCTCAAGAACGACCTGGGTATTTTGCCCCTGTCCACCTCCCACCTGGCTACCGCTCAACCGTCTAGCGCCAGCGCAGACCTCCAAGGCAAGAAGATCGCCGTGATCGGACCTAATGCCCGAGCGGCAGCCTATGCCGGGGGCGGTTCAGCCAGCTTGCCTGCCACTTACACTGTCACTCCCCTTCAGGCCCTCACGCAGGGAGCAGAGGAGGTCGGCGCGACGGTCGAGTACACCATCGGATCGGACAGCTCCAGGTGGACGCCTCTGTTGACCCCATACATCTCACACCCTGCCAAGTCGCCCGCCGATGGTCCCGGGGTCGACATCGACTTTTACGACGTCGACCCGTGGCAGAACCCAGGGGTCAAGTCGCTGTATAACAAGTCCAACTCGTCCGCCTTCAGCTACTTTATCGATGGCATCCCCGCAGAAGTGCCCGTCAGGGGATACGTCTCGGTGAGTTGGGTGCCAGTAGTGGCCACTGCCCCCTGCTGACTCTGCACCTCAGCTCAAGACGGTCTTTACACCAGACGAGAGCGGTACTGTAAGTGGCTTCTCGTGTGGGGAGGTATCGGCCCCTGCTGATCGCACACAGTGGGAGCTCGGCCTCGGAGTGGCCGGTCAAGCCGACTTGTACGTCGACGGCGTTAAGGTCATCGACAACTCGACCGATCAGAAGGCGGGCCTGCTGTTTGTAAGTCAGGCCAGGTGCAGGGATTGTCTCTCGGCCTCACTGATTGACGCTTGACGTTACCAGTTCACCACTGGAGCAGAGGAACGCACTGGGACTTTGGAGGTGAAGGAGGGGCATGCGTATCAGCTTGAAGTGCGCTTCTCCAACTTTAAGCAGCTGAGCGCGATGTCGCCGTATGTGAGTCAGCGTCCAGGCTCTTGGGGGGTCATACGAGCTGGAGATTGTCGTTAATCCAGCTGCTCAGACCGGAAGGAGAGGCGGGATTCGGATTGGTGGAAGACCCCTGCGAGACGCCTCTTCCGAGATCGACAAGGCTGTCAAGCTGGCTCAGGAGTCGGATCGTGAGTCACTTGGGTCTGATCGGGTCGCTGCTCTGCTGATCCACGTCCCAGTGACCATCCTGGTGATCGGCACCAACAGCGAGTGGGAATCCGAGGCGTACGATCGGGACGACATGGACCTGCCACCCGGCACCGACGACCTCGTCCGCGCTGTCCTGGCTGTCGACCGCCGGACCATCGTGGTCAACCAGTCCGGTATGCCAGTGACCATGCCATGGCTCGAGGACGCGCCGACGGTGATCCAGGCTTTCCTGGGCGGGAACGAGTGCGGCACAGCCATCGCCGATGCCATCTTTGGAAAGATCAACCCGAGCGGCAAGCTGCCTGTCACCTGGGCCAACCGGGTGGAAGACTTTCCAAGCCACACGCCCGATGGGTTCGGCCACCCCACCGATACCGTCTACGTCGAAGGGCTGGGCGTGGGGTACAGGTACTTTGATCGAGCCGATCATCCCAGGAGCGCCTTCCCCTTCGGTCATGGTCTGAGCTACACCACGTTCGAGTTCAGGTGGGTCTGGCGCTCAATGCTATCGAGGGAGAGTGTGCTGACTGCCATTCACGCTCAGTGGCTTGACCGTCACACCTTTGTCCGGAGGCTATGGCGCCACGGTACGAGTGACCATCACCAACACTGGCGAGCTGAGCGGGGCCCAGGTGGCCCAGGTCTACGTCCACGACCTCGACCCTCGCGTCGAACGGCCCGAGATCGAGCTGGCAGGGTTCGCCAAGGCTCACCTGCAGCCCGGCGAGTCTAAGACCGTCCAGGTGGATCTCGATGTGAGCTGCGTTCATAGCAAGGTTCAGTGGGATGGTCAGCGCAACACGTTGAAGTTGACTCTTCCACCTCTCCCGCAGCACAAGGCATTCTCCTTTTACAGCTTGCAAGAGAAGGCCTGGGTGGGCCTCCAGGGCGACTTTGAGATCCGGATCGGGTCCTCCTCGACCCGGATCCACTTGGCCAAGCCGTTCCACCAGACCAAGAGCTTCAGGTGGAAGGGTCTCAAGCAGCCCGAGCCGTTTGTGTGTTATCACTCGTAGGGTCTATTCGCCATGAGATGGCGAGTGGGGATCACTTGGTGACCTGTGGCTGCGCGTGGCCGTGACTATACCTGGTCTTGTCTGTCACCCAGCATATGCATACCGTGGTATGTCGTGCTTCGTTGCCAGACCTCCGCTCACGAGGCAGCTTTGCTCGTGTGTCTTGTCCGGTAGACCTCCGCCTCGACCGGCGGGCCAGGCAACACCTTCGAGTCTGTCTGCCATGACGCCCTGCTGATCTTTCTGGCGGCGGGATACGCACTTGACATCGAGCAAGGTCCACAGTAGCCCCTCCTAGCGGTATGTGGGTCGCCATAGGACGGGATGACATGCCGTGGCTCGATGGGCGCACGGCATATCTCGCATTGTCAGGGAATGTCCCGTATCGAGGAGAGGGTCGGGGTGGTGTGGACAGACGCTGACGGATTGTCAGTGAGGTTGTACAGCCTCGCTGAGGAGGACTCACCACCGCAGCCGGTGCAATCCTCGTCCTGCACATAGGTGATCCGCTCAAACACCCTGCCGACCAGCTTGGTCTCAAACCCCTCCCTCATGGGCAGGTCCTGAGGCAGGCCAGTCCGGACGGCCCCCTTGATCAGCCCGAGCGCCTCGGTGTAGCCCACGCCCGAGTCGTCGTCATCGTCCATGACCATCTTGGTCAACAGGTGGCCGTCGGTGTTGACGAATGACCATGAGGTGTCTTGTAACACTCGTTCCGCGTTGACCCCCGATGGGAACAGGCCCTTGACGGCTGTGCCAAGCTGCCAGGCGCGGTAGGACCACTGTGGGCCGGGGAGATAGGTCGCTCGGGGTCCTGGCGGGTGAAGGATCGGTCGGGTGATAGACCCGGTGATATGGGACGAGAAGTGATAGACGTTCTTGCAGCCGGGCAGAGAGGGCAAGACCTGGTGGACTATCCCATGGACGGTGAACGTGTCGAGGTCGGGCCATGCGTCTTTCAGGCTGCTCAACCGGTTGACCAGCTGGTACTGGCCTATCGAGGTGGCCTCCATGTGCTCCTCCCAGTACTCGGCGGTGAGGGACCTGAACTGGATGCAGAGCTTGGTAGGGGAGGACGACCGGGTCAGAGCCTCGAGGAATGGAGGAAGGCGGGGTCGGTCGTACGAGGTGGGTATCCAGGTGCGCAGCTGGTCTACCGCGTTGGGTCTGAGGACCACGGCGTTGAGGGAGGGGAAGGCCTTGCAAGATTCCGCCGAGAGGCTCGATCCCGATGACTCGGATACACCGTCCCCCGGGAAGGTGTGGACGACCATACGCCTGACGTATCGGAACGTAGCCAGTCGGCGAAGAGAGCTGTGCCGAGGGTGGAAGATGGACCCTTCTGTCTGTGCTTGATGCAGAGCCTCGTCAAGATCGTCGAGAGCTACGCCATCATTCCCCCATAGTGACAGCAAGGCATCGCTGGCCGGCTTGATCTCGATCGAGTCGTACAAGACAGGGGTGACGGCAAAGTACAGCGCCTTGGAACATTGGTGTAGCGCAGCGACGGTGCGAAGGCAGTCGTCCCGGGCGAGAAGGGTAGCGATGCGCACAGCGATCTCGGTAGGGAGGGGAGCCTGCGAGGGGCTGCCAAGGTGACCTTCACGACTTGCCTTGAGGCCTTGGAGGGAACGAGCGACGTCTGGCGATGAGACGGGCACGGCGATGGGCATGTTGGCGTGAACGCGATGGGAGCAGCTTGCGACTGGGTGATCGTCCCGTCCCGATGACCCCTCCCACCCTTCCATACTTGTACCGATCCTCCCCAGTGGCCGGCTCATGTAAAAAAGGGAGCGCTCGCGTACAAGTACATGGGCCGACGTCGCAGCGCCGCTCACAGAGTCGGCCGACCAAGGGGGGACCCTTCAGGACTGGCTGGGAGATTGCGTGATGGGCTCGCTTGGGACGTTTATCAGATTAGATGGGTTCGTCTGGCCGTATGCTGTTAGCGAGGGGGGCCAAGGGGCTGCTGGGGCACGCCGAGGGGGTCGCCCTCGGCTTGCGCTGGCATCGGCGCTGTCTGGGAAGCGAGAGCGTCTTCGGGTGACATCGCTGGGTGGGATCATCAGCGTACCAAGTTCGTGACTCGGTGACTGGTCCTCTGTCCTGACGGTCTATGCAGGGTGGGTGAGCAGGTTCGTAGCGAAGGCAGCTGTCCCGGCAACGAGTCGCCCCCCCGTCCTAGACTCGGTTCAGCCCTTCTCGCTGCGTCGAGCTGGCTGTAGAGGGTATCATCCCCCTCACCAGCCAACCTCTACCTGTGTCAGTACCGGCATCGTCTCTTGGCATCGCATCTCTTCCCATACGTCGCAGCTCGCTCACTCTGTGCTCTTCCCACCTGTGCACATTCCCATACACACCACAGCGACCATCGAGACCCACGCTCAGATAAGAGGTGTTTGCGCTGCTACGAAGATGTGATGCAGGACTGGGAGGAGCAGCCATAACCCCCACATCCGCTAGTCACTGTCGCTGCAGCCGGCAGTGCCATGACTCAGAACAAGACCCTCAAAACGGAATCGACGATGTCGCTGGTGGACCTGCCGACCGAGATCCTCTATCAGATCCTGGAAGAGGTGGTCAGTCTGGGCATCGACTCCCTTCTGGCCCTGCGGACGGTCTCCTGGCCGTTGTACGAGCACACCTCCCCGTTCCTCTACTGGCGAATACGACTGACTCCGAGCTCGTATACCAAGCTATTTGGCCGGCTGGCCCAGCTCACGGCGTCAGAAGTCATCGCGGAGCGGGGTGACGCCAGCGCCGGCGAAGCCAGACGCGATACGAGCGGTCTCGGCGTCACGACGACCTGCGGTCCGGGTATGACGGCCGCCCACCGCATCCTCAGGCATCTGGCGTGGACGCAAGACCTTTCCATCACGTTTGACATGGCTTACCGGCCCGATGGTCGGCAGCACCGGTCGACTGACGCGGGTGAGCTTGGAGGCCATCCCTCGGCGCATCTGCTATCGGTTGTCGTCGACCTCCTGCGGGCGTGCGACGACACGACTGGACGGGATCGCCCCCTTCTCTTCCCCATGATCCAGCGGCTGTGCATCCTCGGCACGCCAGATACCGAGATCGTCCCCGGCCGGATCCTCTCCTTGATGAATCACCTCTGCAAGCCGAAGCACATCTGCACCCGGTGGATCCGATCGACCGCTGCGCACCCACAGGCGAACCCGCTGAATACGGACTGGCGAGATGAGGCCCTGGGCCTGGAGAGCTTGACGTTTCACGACATGGACATCAGCCTGTACGGCGCTCTGGCACTCTGGCAGACTGCGACACACGCCCCAGCCATCGTCGCCTCGCCCCGTCGACACCCTTGTCTGCCCCAGTGTAAGCGGATCGGCGAACACTGGGAAGGCGCCTGCGCCTCTGGGTACAGGAGTGAGCAGGTCGACCGGCTCGTGAACTCGTTGCTTCTGCCAGAGCAGTCAGTCGGGGAACACACCGCGAGGGAGCGCGAGCAGCGATTTGGCGAGCACCTCAAACCCGTCGTCCTGGTCCAAGGGTCTACACCGTATTCTCAGTCGGAAGCAGAGTTGAGATCGCTTCGTGCAGAGTATGAACGCCGATTGGTAAGAGAGAAGGATCGTTCGACACAACAACAGGCTGCTGGTCGTCAACAAGGCCTAGAGATCCAGTGGATCATCGGGGACGATGCCAAGCGCCGAGCGCCCTGTCCGGCGTGCGAGGGTGAGTGGGTGCAGTTCAAGCAAGAGCTTCAGCTGACGGAGGATTGAACCTAGGTCCGATATGAATGGACAGCTTGGTCAGTGCTCCCGGATCGGTATGTACATGACATGTAGATAAGGTCTATCAAGTTACGAGCGAAATGGTCCATTGCTTTCCTGGCGTACGCCTTATGCCCGCTCATTGGCCTCATCTCGCTTCACCTTTGATCGCCCTCCGACTCTAACCCCTTCTCGACCTTTCTCACCCTCCCTGACGCTACCCGTCCTCCCTCTCGTGCTCCCCAGAGTAGACGCCCTGACCAGCCTCCCCTGGGACCGCTGACCCCTCAGCACCCGCTGATGACTGGCCTGACTGGCCTCCCTGACCGACGAGGTGTTCGAGTCGCCAGACGCGGAAGCGCCCGTATCTTGGGAATAGTATGAGCCTGAAGAGTCGGTCAGATGGAGCGAGGCGGCGAGCGACCGCCGTGGCGACCATCCTGACTCGAGGGAAGGGCCGAGCCGGACCGTCACGCCGGGCTGGAGCGTCTCGCCAAAGTCGCCCAGGCGCGTGGCGTCTCGCGTGCTTGGTCGGAGCGAGGCGTCGATCAGCGGCTGACCGACGTAGCTGTTGCGCTGGTCGTCGCTTGTGACGCCAGGGCGTGAGCCTGGCTCTGCGCCGGGAGTCACTGGCTCGGGAGAGGATGGACCGAAGAGCCGACTCATGCGAAGTCCCATCGCGCCCTGCCCCGTCGCTCGGATAGGAGTCTCTCGCGGGGCCAGACCTTGTCCAGACATCTTGTGCTGCTCTGAGCGGTCCTGCCTGTTCAAAGACCGCTCAGGAGTCGCAGGGAGAGAGCCGAATGCAGAGACAGACACATGACGATAGGCTTCCGAGCCACGGGTGATGGGCGTCCCTGTCGCCACAAAGCTGTCGTCGGAGCCAAACGAAGAGCGCGAGTTGGCCGAGTGGTAGCTGAGTAGCGAGGGAGGGAGCGACGAGCCAGTGTCAGCTGTGCTACTGATGAGGACGGCGGCCTATTGCGCATCGAGACGGACTCACTCGCTCATCCCGCTCAGATCGCTGATGGAGTGAATGCTAGGAGTCATCCCGTCACGTCTGTCCGTCATCCGCCGCTCCGAGCTCGTACACGGACGGTACAGTCCCAGCCCGTGAACTTCTGCAGGAGGAGCAGGGAAGTTTCTGTCCCCGCCTGACAGCCACAAGCTCCCTTGCTCTCCATTGACGCCTCGCAGCAGCGTCGAGGGCGTCTCTGGTATTCCAATGCTGAACGTGGCAGACCCTTCGGTTCCTTCGGGACTGCCACGATCGGCCGCAGCGTCGCTGAGCACAGCTGGCGACGACCCGGCTCGGAAGACCACGGCGGGAGGAGCAGGGGGTGGACCCCAGCTGATGCGATTGCCCGAGCCAGAGTGTCTCCAGCCCGGACTGCTGGCCCCGCTAGGCAGGAACACGTTGTGGGGGAACAGAGGGGACACGGGTGACAGGCTCGAGGGGCCTGAACCTGGCGGTGAGGCTGTAGCTCGGTCCGGGGGACGAAAGAAAAGCTGATCGTCTGCGAGACGCTCATAGCCCCCTCTGGACGATAGGCTCGACCCGGTCGTACCAGGTTCACCTCGTGCGCTGTTCCCGCTCCCGCTCCTGCTCGCACTGCCCGATACCTGCCTCTTGCCCCAGTTCAGCAGTCCAGCTGCAATGGCACTGGCGTCGGACGAGAAGATTCGCCTGCCCCCGCCACCTCGCTCAAGGGTGCTCCCGCTGGCCTTCCTGCTACCCCTCGAGGACGTCGATCCGCGCGAAGAGATCGAAGGAGTGCCAAAGCCCATGCCGCTGGTCAAGCGATGGAGCAGCGAGTGACTCGCCTGTGCCAGCTCGCGCAGCTCGTCGTCTGCTTCCGGTTCGTACAAAGGGCGATCTGAGGCGTGCGTCTCTTTGGTACCATCAGCCGTGATCTCGGAGGTTGTAAGTTGTGGGTCTAGTCGGCCATGATGGGGGACCAAGAGCGCCGCCTTCTCATCCGCCTCAGCTGTGTGCGTGTCCAGACTTGCGGAAAGGTGATGATATCCATTGAGCCTTGGAGCAGGTCCCGATCTCTGATGAGTGTCATCCGGCTCTTGATCTGCAAGACTGTCCAGGCCAGAGGACGGTCGACATCGCTGTGAGGTGAGTCCAGGGAGTAACGCAGACGTCTCGGTTGGGGATCTAGCTTCAGGCGTGGCTACATGTGGCGATCGAGGTGTGACTGGTGTAGATGGGGCTCGCGCTGGGGCTGGCGTCTTGGTGGATTGACCCGGACGGGCGATAATGAACGTGCGCCGTCCGGTAGTCTGTGGAGAGCGCCTCTTCTTGCGAGAGAGATGCAGCCCTAGGAGCAAAAGCAGGACGATGGTGACAAGGGGTAGGAGGGTTTCCAGCAGCGGCGCCAGGAGGTGCCTCCTCGATGAGTCGTGGCCATCGCTTGTTGCTTCGGGCTCAGATGGGGGGACCGTCGGGGAGGGACTATCGGTCCGAGCACGCGTGCTGCTTGGCGGGTC
Organism: Kwoniella sp. DSM 27419; assembly: GCA_036428645.1. NCBI lineage: Eukaryota > Fungi > Basidiomycota > Tremellomycetes > Tremellales > Cryptococcaceae > Kwoniella > Kwoniella sp. DSM 27419. The sequence goes on along the minus strand of CP144071.1, from coordinate 3,098,162 downwards.
GGGGACCGCTTGCTGAGTGCTTGAGCTGGAGCCGGTCGGCAGAGGGGGCGTAACGAAGCCTGACCGTGACTGCGCGGGCGTCGAGCTCTCTTGGGTCAGAGCGGGCGCAGAAGGGCTATTGGGCTCGTCCGTGTTCAATGACGCCTCGGTAGGAGCCGTGGCTGTGGCCTGCCCCATGCCAGACTGGGTACGCTGGTCTGACGCCAGAGACGTGGGAGACGGCGAGCCCGTGGGCGGCTCCAGCGGTATGACATCTGTCGGCGAGGACACGCCGCCATACGTCCAGCCGTCCCCTAGGGGTATGGACGGGCCATAATCTGGTGCAGTCAGCGCTCTGCCCGTGTCACAGCGCCTCTAAGGGATAGCTCACACGTCAAGGGCAGGTTGGCGATGGTCTGGATGGTGTAGGGCGTATCGGCGATAGTCGTCTCGTACTGTGCGTGGGGGATCAGCCGAGCGCTAAGGAAAGGTAGCCAGACTCACCGAGAGATAGGTAAGCCAGTCGGGTAGTGCTTGACCATCGGGAGCTGTACCTCCTCGCTCCTCCATCGCCGTGGCGTCGTGGGGTAGCTCTGCTGAGGTATCCGGCAGGCTGGGCAGCTTGTCATCATCTGCGAGCATGGTGCTGGCTCGGTAAGGCCTCTTGAGTGACAGACGAGGAGTGGTCAGCAGGTCGGCCGGTCGTCAGCAGTGCAGGAGAGCAGAGAAGCGACACAGCGAGCTATCCCTAAGCACCGTCCTGACATGGACCGTGATGACATTGTCAACCCTCGACAACTCCCGTAGAGTGTCCACCAACTCGACGGCTTGGTGTGTTTGTCGGTATGCCGGGGAGGTGAGTATCGGGCTGTGCTCGAGGATGTGCATCTTGGTCTTGCATGCTGGGGGTCAGAGTGATGGTCTTGTAGTGCATACGATGTAGCGATGCGACGATGTGAAGGTGAACGAGGTCGACGGATGAGGATGGAAATCAGTCGCGTACGGTGAACGTCGTCGTGGTTCCATTCCACTCGGTTCGAGATCGTTCCGCTGCGGTTCTGCATCGCTGTAGACTGGTATATACCGCCGACCCAGCGCCTCTAGAGCACGACCGAGGGAGCCATCGCAAAGCTTCTGGGAGCTCATCAAGCAAGAACCCTGCCCACGCAGCATGTTCGGAGCCATCGTCGCCGGTCGACTGGTGTGAGTCGAGGTTTATGGTGGATGGATTCCGCTGACATCGACCAGGCAGACCAACCTGCAGCAGATGTACGTTGTCTTGACTGCATGAGCTGCTGGTACAGACGCTGGGCGATGCACTGACGCGCCGCCGCAGCGACGAGACCCACTTTGTGTTCCCGCTCGAACAGCCGTATGAGATCAACCATCTCACCGTCTTCCTCCTCGGGACGGGTGAGTGCGCTGGGAGGAAGCGTGTGCTGGCCTCATCAGGCAGTCTGGCTGACGTAGACATGACACGCCCTCCCCGCAGTACCCTTTCCAGACGGATATGGAGCGTCGGTCCACTTCGCCTGGCCAGGCAAGGAGTATATCCCGCTCGGCGTGTGAGTCTGGCGACGGGAGTGATAGGGGGATGTGTAGGTGATATCAGAAAGGGCTGCTGACCCCTCCCGCCTTTCCCCCAGGCTGACCAACCACAAGCCCTCGGCCATCTACCGCCTGCGTCCACACCTCCCGCCCAACGCACCGGTGGGACAGCCGTCCCCTCCCGCCCAGCTGGGGATAGAGATCGCCCCGCAACATCAGCTCGAGGCGGTCCTCAGCGCGCTGGGCCAGTCCACCACGGGCGGGCTCGGTGGGGAGGCCAAGGCTGGGACGGGGATGGACCTCGTCAAGAGCGTGGACGTGGGCAAGGTCGCGGAGAAGGTCGTCAAGAATGTGAGTCGCGGCCCAGGGTGGTCAGCGTATCCCAGCAGGACCACCTGGACCAGCGACCATGGCTTTTGCTTTGCCGATCACACGCTGACCGCCCTACAGCTGTTCAACTACCTCCATTCGTTCGGCGGGGAAGTCAAACTGACGTGAGTGCCGCTGGGAGGTGTGGCCCGGCACCCCGCCATAGCAAACGCTGACCCCTCGAACCCTCACAGGCCCGAGACGCCCATCCCGCTGTCCGTCTTCCAGCAGTGGTACACCAACTTTACGAGGAAGATTGAGAATGACAAGGGAGCTTCGTTCCTCGACCGGGCGGACTGAGCCTGGGGGCGATGCTACTGATCTGTACGCCCTTGATAACCGACACTATAATGTACAGGATGACATCGTTATATACCCCATCTATAGCCAATGGCTTGATCGCACTGTGCAATTCACGTCGCCTCGCGTCCAGTACCCAGCAACCTAGCCTAATACCCCAGCGTGCGCTTCCTCAACGTCGTGTCCTCCCTTCTGGCCCGTCTCCACCCCTCTGTCCTCCTCCAGTACTCTGGCACCTTGCCCGCTTCGTCCGCCTCGGCACACAAGCCCATCAGGAACTCCGAGTACACCCACTCGTACTGCGCGCCAAAGACCAGCTCGCGCATCTTCTGCACCACCTTGCGGGGTTGGACGTTCTGCTGTGGCTCGGGTTGGCTCGTGCTCCCCTCGGCGTCGGTCGTCTTGGAGTAGGGGTTGGACGGGTTGGGCGGGAGTTTCGGGTGGGCTGGGAACGAGGGGAGGAGTCCGGCCCATAGGAGGGAGATGAGGCGGGCCTGTACCTGTGCGAGGGGGAAGGGGACCACTTGGTATGCTACGAAGGAGGGGTGTCAGCTGCGTCCAGAGCTGGTCTAGGGAGCTGGTATATGGGCTTGTAGCTTGGGCACGGCAGCTCGGACTCAGCTGGGGCGGCCGTCCACTCACCCAGCACAGGGAAAGCAATCGTCCTATCCCCTTTGAGGAACAGCAGCAGCTCGTCGAGCCCCCTCATGCCCTGCCCTTTGAGTCCCCCTTCCTCCCACTCGTCCCCTCCCTCCCTCTCGCCGGGCCTCACCACCCCGTCCACCACGTCATGCTCGTCCCTTGACCACGGCCGGTCGGTGGGTTTGAAAAAGGGGTAGTTGAAGTTGTACCCGGTCGCAAAGATGATCACCTCGGGCGCGTCCAGCGGTTCGACGTCTTTCTCCTCGTCGCCTTGGCCGTCTGCCCGAGGCGCGGACTGGAAGTGGATCAGTCCCCCCGGGTGGCCTGCGCTAGGCGGGTCGATGTGCGAGATGAGCGGCACGTTACGGATGAACGGCGCCCAAGGCCCATCGGTCGAGGCGGAATGGGTGGTCGGGCCAGAGGACGAGACCCAGACTTTGGTGAAACCGGGCCCGTGGGCGTCACTGTCAACCGAGGACCCTTCGCGGTCCAAGGGTCGACCGTCGGGCGTGTATCTGTCGATGTTGACGCTGGCGATGAGCCGTGATATGTCGCCGCCAGAGGCGAACGAGCCGACCACCAGGACCGACTTGCCGGCGTAGTCTGCGCCGCGAGCGAAGAATCGCGAGTGGACGATCTCGCCGGGGTAGGTGCTGTGAGGGCAAGGTGGCAGGGGTGAGCACGAGCGTGAGCCTGGCATGAGCATGCCGGGTGACGGGTCGTCCCGCACTCACCTCAGCCCGGGGATGGACGGGATCCATCCATCGCTGTAGTGACCATTGGCCACGCTGACAAAGTCGTACTCATCCACCCGCCTGTCCCCGCCCGAGACGGACGCCGACTCGATGGTCCATCGCCGGGGACTCTTACCACCCGAGCCAGAGGGGGTGAGGTAGACCCGCTCAACCCGGGTCCCAAACCGGACATCCTGGCGCAGGTCGTAGCTGTCTGCGAACGATTCGAGGTACTTTTGAATCACGGCTGGGTGATGAGCGGTCAGCGCGGTCGTCTACTGCCTTTGCTGAGGCCTGACACTCACCACGATCAGGAAACAAGGCCGTTCCCTCGGGAAACGGGTGTCCTCTATAGCTCATCAGGTCCTGTATACGACAGCGGGTCAGTATACTTTACCCGGCCGTGGTCGCTACTGCAGCCCCACTCACATGGGTCAGATTGGTCCTCAGCCCTTGGTACATCGGCGAAGGGTTCTCTCCCCTCGCGGGGTACGAGTAGACCTCCTCGCCCTTGTCTCTCAGCGTCTCGGACGGGAGGTGTCTCCGTATGGCATGCTTGGGCTCGTCCGTGGACAGCCTGGTCCACAGGGGACGCCTGTCAGTGGACGACAAAGTAGAGACCCGCTCGCTGCTCACCACACCCCGCCCACCTCCTCCTTGCTCTCGTACACGACCAGCTCGAGCTTGCTCCGCGCCTCGACGCCGTCCCTCGCCCACGCCTCGTACAGCTGTTGGATCTGGGCCAGACCCGCTGCGCCGGCCCCGATCACGGCGACCTTGGTGATGCCCGCGATAGAGGGCAGATCGTACGTCATGCTTGCTGGCTAGGTGGGAGGGGGTCAAGTGACCGATGTGCCCCGCTACTATGGGATGATGGTGGATGACAGTAGACGACAGGCGACGACAACGAAGCGATGGCCAGATACGTCCCCCTACGCGACGACGAGACAACACTCGCTCGTCGTGTCGTGTTCGGGCCGTTCCGGGACTGACTCGCTCTGCTGACGAGATAGCACGACATGGTGGTGGGCATGCATGCATGGTGGCGGGCATGCATGCATGGTGGCGGGCATGCATAGAGGGGCGCTCGATGATGTCGCCTTGCATCTGTGCTTGACAGCATCGAGCGGTCGAGGTGACAGGCTCGGTGTGGTCCTCGCCCTCAGACACTGGGTTAGCAACAACGCATTCTCGCCCTTCCTCCTTCCTCGCCATGGATGATACTCGAGAGGCCAGCGCATCCCTCTCTGTGCTTTCCTCCTGCCGGCCACATGCACACTCGCACTCGAGGGTGGTCCTCAATCCCGCTGCCCAAAAGTCCAGACCCCAAGAGGACAGGACCAAGGTTCAGGTTGCACCAGGCACACCAGACGGGGGTCGTACAGCGTTCGTCTCTTCCTCTGCTACCCTCTTCCTCCTACCCTAGAGCATTCCCAGCGCTGCGATCTAAACCGAATGGTCAGCCCGTACGCCACCCGCCGGCGCCCCTACGTCAGGAGGGTGGACCTGAAACGCTGATGGCGAGTGGATGACTGGATGACAGGTGGGCCTTTGACCTGCGAGGGGGAAGGAGGGGGTCAAGGGTGATGGGACAACGCTTCGGTTGGTCCTGCATGGTCGGGTGGATGAGGGAGAGGACGAGCCCCTTTGACACACAATCTGGCCATCTGCGTCTGCATCTGCATCTGCATCGACGGCGACAGCGACAGCGAAGGCACCCTCCTGTCCACACCGTCGCCACCCCTCCCCCTGTCACACAGCCCGTTTCACCTGGATCCCTCGACCCGGCGCTCGCTACGACGCACACTGTTCGAGGTCGATGCGGAGGGCGGGTGCTTTGTGTAAAAGGAGACGAGCACGACACGATCACGGCGGATAACCGAGCAGCCAGCGAGCGAACAGACAGCGATCATCATCCACCGCCGCTGCCCCCCCTCATCACCAGCCCCCAAACCGGATCGACCCCATTAGACTCAGGACGACGGCTCTGAGTCGTCTCTGATCCTGACTCTGATCTGACTCGGATCCTCATCTCGACTCTGATATACGCAATAACAGCTACTGACACTCATACCCCGAACGGGTCGGCCCCGGTCGGTATCGCAACGCGGGTCGGTGAGTGGTCAGTGGGCCGCGGTCCGCTCCTGGCGACGTTGCCTGTTGGCACATTGGAGGACTCTATCTGATGCGGCTGGTACCCCTCGCAGTGATCAACCTGCGACGTTGCGCAATACCCGTTATACTCGCACTACCCACCGCTCCCATCCCCAGACCTATACCGCCCCTCTCGACATGTCGCGGGCACAAGGTCTCCCAGCCGGCCTGGGCATAGAGGACGAGCTGTCGTTCGGCTCGGATGAGGACCTGCTCGCCGACGTCGGGGAGATCCCGCTGCAGGTCGCACCACAGGTGCATCAGCGGGCGACTTCGGCGGCGTCAAAGGACAAGGACAAGGACAAGAAAGCGAGCAGGTTCAAGTTGGCCTCTGGGTCGGGAGCGAAGCGTGACAAGGACAAGGACAGCCACAAGGACCTGCTCAAGACGTATGAGAAGGAGAAGCGCAAGCGGACGGGTACGGAGGAGACGCTCCGGCTGCAAGGGGACAAGGGGGAAAAGTCACACAAGCACCTGGCCAAGTCGGCTCTGATCATCGACCCAGATCTGCAGTCAGTGCTCGACCTACCGTCGGCAGAGACCAGCGCCAACGCCCGTCGAAGTAGCTTGGGCAGTAGCTCTCTCACCGGCAGCGCTGGGAGCGTACACAGCCATCGCGGTGGGATCGGTGGCGGTGGCGGTGGCGACGGCGCATCCACCTTTAGCCTGCTCTCTGGTTCGAACGGTGGAGGATACCCCAAGGACATGGGGATAGGCAAGAAGAAGGGTATCATGAGTGCGTGGAGGGGCTTTAGCAAGAGCCGAAAGGAGGACCTGGGCGTGTCCAACCGCCTGGCTCAGATCAAGAGCCGGGATAGCCTGGCGAGGAGTGACCTGTGTGAGTGCAGCACAGCGAGAGTATCTATTAGCCGTTGTATTGACCTTGTGCTAGCCCGCCAGCAGTCTTACGACTACGCCTCGTCCACCTTTTCCTCGCCACGCACCGACACCTCCTCCCTCCCCTCGCACCACCAGCAGCTCGCCCCACTGGCCATGTCGCCATTCCAAGCCCATCCGCCCGAGCTCAGCCACACGCCCGGGTCCACCATCCACTCACATGCTCCGTCGACCATCTCCCACACAAGCATGTCGTCCTTCGCCAAGCGAGCCAGCATTATCACGTCGACAAGCACAGACGATGACCAGCTGCTTGACCTGTCAAAGTTGATGCTGCATGGCGAGGCTGAACCCACTACCGCTGGGTCGGCCATCCAGTCTGTAGAGACACGCCCAAAGCTCTCGTCGAGGTCGACCACAACTTTACACACCGCTGCATCTCCCAACTCGCCCAGCGTCGTCGACTTTACCTCCGTCCTGCTACCTTCCTTCCCCGCCAGCTTATCAGCGCTCGCATCGATACAGATCCTCTCGGCGACTGTCATTCGCCGAGTTGTGAATCAGCCGGAAAGAGAGAAGAACAGCTCGATCAGAAATCTCACCAGCGTACTGGCTACCAATAACAATGGCTTGGGTACAGGAGTCAACCCCTCCGGAACATCCGCGAAGAGACCTCTGTGGATCACCCAGCAGCTCGTCTTGACCTCGTTCAAGGTCGGTGGCGGGACGCCGCAGTCTTCGCCAAACTCCTCTGAAGTGGACGACGCAAGCGCCACCAGCCGCACGATCGCCCATCTGCATCTGTTCAACGTACCGGGTACTGAGCCAATCTCGAGCTCTGCCAGAAGTTCGCCTTCGAAAGGTTCAGTGATAGGTCTGGGGATCGGTTCGGTCCCGTCTGCGCCCAGGCGGGCTGGTACACCGCAGGATATGGAGGTCGAGCGTCAGGTCTTGACGGAGGATGCCATCGCTACCAGCTGGGACAGTGAAGAAGGGAAGCGCAAGTATGTCTTGCGGGTGGTGTTTGGCAAAGTGCCCGAACAGGGCGAATGGGTGGTTGAGATGCGCAATGCGTGGGTGTTACATGCTCCAGGTCATGGGTGATAGTAGGAGCGATTACTGACAAGTCGAGTACAGGGATCAGCTCCAAGAGTGGATCAGGCAGATCGACATCACCGCTCGTGCGATCCGGTAGGTGCAGCTGCACAACCGCCGATATGTGGTCGTGGCTGACAAGGCGAGCAGGAGCGAGTCTCTGGACAGGGTTCGGTCACACCGTAGCCCGGTCAGGCGAGCGAACGGCGATTCGCGGTACCCAGGACAGTCCGACCTTCGCCTGATAGGCCTCAACTTGGCGTATGACGACCCGCGTGGTCACTTGGACAGGATGCCATCGGCCGCGCGGAGCGAGTCGCCTGATATGCTGGGAGGAGCGCTTGACCGCCCGGCCGAGCTGGAGCCATCTCACGAGCATAGGGAGAAGGGCGAGCTTGGCTATGAAGCAGAGCACGAGCTCGAGCACGAGCACGATCCCGAGTTCGCCAGAAGACGCCGTATTAGCCTGTCCGCTTCGGTCCATCCCACGCGCTACGTGCCTGCCACACCTCCGCCTGGATCGACTCGACCCGCTGCGGTCGGTGCTCACCTCGCTGTGGGCGGCACGCCCGGCTCGGTGCGCAGATCAGGTCGGACTGCGCCCGCTCCCCCGCCTAGCGCACCTCCGCCCAACGCGCCGCTGCCTGCATTGCCTCTGCCGCCTCCTGTTCTGTCCGCTGCGATCGCTACGGTACACTCGCCTGCGCGAGGACGTGAAGTCGGACGGGATGTGCCGTTGGCATATGCCCTGCCACAGCGCTCGCCTTCCACGCCGAATCTCAAAACACAACTATCCCCCGCGCTGCTACCGCTGCCAATGTCCAGCTCGGCCCAAGCCACCACTGTAATCCCAGTGACCGACCACGAGGTCAGAGTCGCAGCGAACAAGGCTAGGAAGGAACGCTTGGCCAACGCTTTTCGACCTATCCCACTGGCTCCAGAGCTGGAGACCAGTCCGGCTGTCCCACAACCCGCGACCATGTCCAGTCCTGACCCTGACCAGGGCCAGAGCCCGAGCCCGAACCAAACGTTCGTGCCGCCTCCGACCCCGCCTCGCAAGAGGACCCCGCCGGAGTTGGTGTCAGGGCCCCAGCGCATTGACGCCGGCAAGATCCAGCTCGGCGCCGCGTCCACACCGCCTCGAGCCCGGACCGTGCCGGATTGGACCACTCCGCCCGGACTGCCCAGCTCGCACAGCCACGCCGGGACGTTGGATACCGTGCTGGACACGCCCACCACGGCCAGTGTTGATCATCACGCGATGCACCTGGGTATCGGGACGGACGGGAAGCGGTACGCGAGCAGTATCAGTAGTTTGCCCAGCACGGGGTCGGGAGGGACCAGCGGTAGGAGGCGGAGGGAGAGGAAGGTCGCTGTGGATATCAGTGAGTGTGACTCTTAGCGCAAGAGCGCTGGCTCGGCTCGGCTGGGCTGGGCTGATCGGGCTGGTTTGGGCTGAGGACACCGTACTGACACGCTGTGCAGTGTCAGAGTTCAGCGAGACGCCCAACGCCGCGTACGCCGTGGAGGGGGAAGACGACATCATCGAGGATCGACCTCGGGTCATTAGGTTTGCCTAGCCGCGGGGGCGAAGGCGGCGCATGGTGTCGCACCGCTTCTCGCTGGTCGCGGGGTGGCCGACGAGCAGCCTGTGCGAGCGCTGAGATCAATGACCAGCCCTGGCTTCCTGGCTCAGGCTGGCCTGATCGGAACAGTTATATATACGCGGACATTCAACGACTTGTAACGATCATACTGATAGGTTGGCGGGATTGCAATCCGTCACGGTGTTCATATATCATGCATTGGGCTCTTGGACCAGCTACTAGTCTCACGCCGCCGTCGCGATCTGTGGGTATGCGTGTGCTGGGTATGATTGCGCTGTGCCAGGTGGCGAGCGAGCGATGTCCGTGGTAGAATAGTTGGCTGCTGGGTCGCTACCAGACGCAGGCAGTACAAGCGGGCGGCTTGCTCGATGCGTGGGATAAGTCACTCGCACATCGTCGTTGCAATGGGAAAGGCTGGTTTGATCCGAGCCAGTAACGCCGCCATGCGAGCCCGACCCCTAGGCATAGCACGATGTCCCCTTCAAGCGCCTGTGTCGCCTCTTGCGCCTGCTCTCACGCTCTCCCTACCCTCGCTCGCCGTGGATCACCTCGTACCCGCTCCGGTCCCAGCCGCCCTGCTCGTTCCCCTCAGAATATCCACCACAGCTTTCCCACCGGCGGACAACGCCTCTCGCCTTGCGAATTCCAACGCGGCACGCTGTTCGGCCCATTGAGCCAGCTCGGCCATTGTAGGGTCCGGGGTGGTAGCCTGCACTTGTGACGCCTGTGGTTGCGCCGCCTGATCGGCTTGAGCCGTGGGTGTCGCTGTGTTTTGCAAGAGCGGGAGAGAGCCGAAGAGGTGTGTTTGGGAGAAGGTATGGATGGTCTGAAGGGTCTGGGCATCTGAGGCCGGGTCAGCTGGCCGTACACGGTTGTCGAGTGGGCAAAGGGCTCACACTCCGAGTGAAGGGCTATGGTCGAGGTCAGCGGGGACGCAGCGCAGAAGAAGTACAGGCCATCGGGCTGGCACTCACACAGCAGCCTCTCTTCATCCCCTACCAGGCTCTGGCCAAACACCCTCCCTTCCACCTGCTTGATCTCGCCACGCAGCGATTCGGCCCGGAGCAGCAGTCCTTCCACCTCGCCCAAGGCCTGAACGACCTCCGCCAAGCCCACCTGGCCGTCCGGCCTGATCGCGCCGGCTTCCACCTTCCCGCCCACTGTTGGGATACCCTTTGCCCCGCTCGCTCCAGGACCCACACCCACAGCAGCCAGCAACGCCGAGGTATTCGGCGTGATGCCCATGAAACCTGGCGAGGGGCCCTGGGCGAAGCCGCCGAGTGGCAGGTTGACCCCGGGCAGCGTCGAGGCCAGCAAAGCAGGGGTCAGACCGGTACCGCTGGTCGAGGCGCCCACGCCGGCGTGGTTCAAGCTCGCCCCGGCGGACGAGAGGAACTGGGTCAGAGGGGAGGGAGCGAAGATCCCTGTGCCGGCCGCTTGAGGCGATGGCTGGGTCAACGCCGACAGGGAGGATTGCTGGGGGAGTGGTACTTGGCCAAAAGGCTGATTCGGGGCTTGCGCCTGACCAGCGGATAGCTGAGGCAGTGGGAAGGGGAATGGCGACGAGGTGAGACCGGGGATGGGGAATGGGGAAGACATGGCGAAGGTTGCTAGCGGCGAGGGCCTGTACGGTCCGCAGGCGAGGCTGCCAGAATGTGCGTTTGATATACCTGCAGGGTTGTTGAGATGGTCTGGCGTAACGAACAAGATGCAAAGAGTCGAGAATGCAACCCCACGCATCACATCAACATTCCAGCCGGTGGAGGGCAGAGTGGCAGTGGCGGTGGCGGTGGCAGTGGGGAATTGCCAGAGCGCCGAGCAGCGCTGCAACCTGGCGCAGAGCATGCATCTGCGAGCCTAGGCAATGCTCTGCTTGCTTAGCTGACCATCAAAGCGGCTCGATATCCTGGCACTGCGTGGGCTCGTGATACTCCCTCGAAGCAAGCCCCAAAGCCTCGCCGACCCAGCTTACCATCGGTGGTCCGATGAAAGGAAGTAACATCTCCACTCTGTGATACGACACATGACAGGGTCTGGTGTAGCTCTCCAGAAGGCCTGAAACGAACGCTACGTCTTCGCTTCGCTCATGTCGGTAAACGCGCCCCTAGCCTACGCACACGATATCCCCGCTCTCACCTAGGCCTTGCCCTTGCCCAGACCCAGCGGCCAAGGCACAAGCACGCTCGTGCTCTCCCTGTACTTTCTCCATCCGGCATCCTGACCCCACTTGTCCTCCGCCGAGTTCTCCAAGGGCGGCACGCCCGATGCGTACCTCAGGAGGATGTAGCTGAACACGGGGGAGACGAAACCGGCCCACCTGGCCGTAGCTGCCAGGGGCAGCGAGAGGGCCAGGAGAGGCGGACCGTGCTGGAGGATCACCTCGCCGAGGTAGCTGTGAGGCGACGGGTTAGTATTGAGCCGCAGCTGTGAGCCGACACGCAAGGCTCACTTTGGGTGTCGCGAGATCGACCAGAGGCCAGACGAGATGAACTTTTCCTCGTGTTTCTTCTCGTCTTTGGCCTTTCGCCATGTAGACTTTTCTGCGGGTGCGCACACGTCAGTGCGCCGACGACAAGGGGAGAGCAAGCTGGCTCGTTGGGGGAGAACCACTCCATGCCCGCTCTCCTGCTGGCGTCACAAGCCAGTGACCTCGGAAAGTTTTGACCCACCTCGATCAGCCATGACCTCCAGACCGAGTCCACCGGCCCACAGGGCCAACCCCAGGAAGTCTTTCCAAGCCAGAGCTGGGTGGGCAGCAGCGGGCACAGCGTTGATCAGGAAGACTGGCAGTCCGACCAGAGTCACCCAGAGCGCTTGTCCGAGCCTGTGTGTGTGTGAGCAAGCTGCGTTGATATATTATCGTTGACAGAGATGGCAGAGGCTCACCACATGGAAGTGAAGATAGCAGGCTTGGTCTTGAGGTCGTCGAATCGGGAGTCGGACCCGTGCTTGGCGATGCGCTGAGGGCGGGCGGCATAAGCATGAGCAGCTATCAATCTCGTGGCCAGACCATCCACCTCCAGCCGCGGTGGCAACACTTCCAGGGATCCAGACCCACCTGCACGAGATACGTCCCCAGCCTACCCGCCCAAATGAGCAAGAGCGCAGAGGCCAACAGCTGCCGAGGGTGATGTCCCGCGAGCGAGGGGGCGATCGAAGGGCCCGAGGTGAACCATGATCGGACGGTGGGGTAGTACTGCTCCAGGGGTCAGCCTGTCCGTGATCCCAACCCTCGCCGAGTCCACACTCACAAGCGACAACAAGGTAGAGGTGATGAATCCCGTGGACCCAGCGAGGTCATAGTACTTTTCCGTCTGCTTCGGTACCGAGTACGCGGCAAACGCGGCCTGGTACGCGAACCTGCATAGTGCACCGAATATAGGTCAGCCCGGATTGCAGGCTCACTCCGAGGCGCGGCCGACCAGGACTCACGTGAAGCCCAGAACGCCGGCCAGGCGTGAGGTCACGGCGGGATGCAGGCCAAGGAAAGCCATGGTCCGTGATGTACCTTGGGATGGATATCTCTAGCTCTGAATGCCTCTCTGTCAGTGAGAGCGCAGAAGACAATGACCTATGCACGCCGTCCTCGCGATCAACAGTGTCTGGGATACTCGCCGTCAGCCCATCCCACGGTGGATGATGTCACCCTGAGTCACCTTTCTCAGACGCTGGTGCCTGGATCGATCGTCCTGTCCGCGTGTCCGTGCACATGGCCGAGACCGAGACCGAGGGCGGACATCTTTCGCAGGCCGAGCATACGAGGTTTGGCGTAGGGTGACCGTGGCTCAGTCGGAAGGCACTGTCTGACGCTCGCAGCTGCGTCCTGTGATGCGCCGCCCCACCGAGCCTCGCGCTATGCCAATCAAATGCATGTGTCTACTTGCTATCGTACATCCTATCTGCTGGCCAATTCCCATATGCTGCCAGACCGGCCCAAGCAAATGCTAAGCCCCATGCTTAAACCAAGAGTGGTGAATCTGCTCTACCCTACTGTCCCTCGTCCAGGGCCGCCCTGCCCCTCATGAACACCGCGACGGGATACCCCCTCTCCTCCATCCTCTGCAGCACCTGCTCGGCCCTCTGCCTCTCGCCCGCCCGCACCTCGGCCCGGATCATCGCCTCGTACGTCGACGGTTCCCTGTAGACGACGTCGGTGGGGCCCGAGGTCACCGTGTTGGGCTTGGTATGCCCCGAGGAGGTCAACAGCGTCGGGTGGTTGTTGGGCGCCGCCACGCCGGTGACGCTGTCCCCCATCGACTCGAACACCTCTCGAGCCTGGTCGACCTTGTTGGCGCGTGAATAACCATTGATCAGAGCGTTGTAGACGTAGGCGGTAGGCTGCACGCCGGATGAAGCCATCTTGTGTCGAGTGAGCTCCAGCTCGTCCACGGATCCGCTTTGAGCCAGGACATTAAGCATCGCCTCCCATACCACAGCTTCACGGGTGGCGCCACCCGGAATCCGGTCAAACACCTCCTTGGCCTTGGCGAGATCACGCGCATGCAGACCATACGCAGTGATCAAGCTCGCCCAGTGAGCCCCCTGGACAGGCACCGATCGGTTCGACTGGATCTCGGCAAAGACGTTCTCCATAGCTTCCAGGTCGATGGGCGCGAGCGTGGCATACGTGTCGAGGAGCAGCTTGTAGGTGTGGGCTGAAGGCGGTACCTGAGCCAGACGGAGCGCGTTGTAATAATACAGGACACGTTCGCGGTTGGGCTGTGTCTGAAGGTAGAACTGCATCATGGTGCTAGGGTTTCAAGCAGGCGTCAGCTGTGGTCTTCGACACTCTGTCATGATTGAGCTGCTCACTTGAAAGGCGGGACACGAGCGCGGAAGTTGGGCTGGCTGGCCATTTCCTCGAACAGGGTCTCGGCGGATTGAGCGTCGCCCACTCGACAGCAAGCGTTCTATGCCACCCGTTAGCGGGTTCTTGCGACGGACGCGGTCCACCACTCACAATTACAGCTCCGTATGTCACGCTGGACGGCCTGATCCCAGCCGACTTCATATGCTTGAACAGTTCGAGCGCCGTCTCCGCTTTCCTCGCCTTGCTCAGCTTGCTGATAATCGTGTTGTAGAGGTACAGATGAGGCTTGACACCCATCATCTGCGACTCGTCAAACAGCTCCCTCGCCACGAGCGCATCGTCCGTCGTGTCCTTTGACGACGCGATCATGGTGGCATAAGCATCGGCAGACGGCGCCATACCCGCTTCCACGATCCTCGCTCGATGCATACCGGCCTGTTCGAGGTGTCCCAAGTGGCAAGAAGCGATCAACATGGCGTCCTCGAGCTGATGCCAGCTTCGTGCCTGGGCGTCGGGTCGGATGATGGTGGACAGGACCACTGAGGCGAGCGAGTACAACTCCCTAACCTTGGGCTCGTCGCCTGCTCGAGCGAGATGATCGATGAGAGAACACAAGACACCAGAGTATGGCACGGCGTTACGGGTCAGACCCTGTCGGACCAACTCGTATGCTTGCAGAGGGGTAATGGCCGGGTTTCGTTGAGTGAATCGTTCCACAGAGGCGGACAAGGCTCGGTCGATCCTGAGCTTGTACTCTGGCTGTCCGACCGAAGTAGCATCTGCAGCGGCCTCGGCTACGGACGAAGGGAGCGAGAACTGACTACCGTTGTCCGAGTCGAAGGAGGGAGATGAAGCAGAGGCAGAGTCAGACTGACCGGAGGCCTCGCTACGAGGAGAAGTTATGAGAGCTTGACTCTGCTCTTCGCCAAAGATCGATGTAAGGAGCGAAGCCGATCGCTCAGCGCCAAATCGGTACTTGAGGTGTCTGGCGACGGTCAGAAGCGAAGGGCTCTGTGCCAGGGACTCGGCAAGGCCACCGGAGTTCTTCTGAGCAGCGGTCAAGTCCTCAAGGAGAGCAAGCAAAGCGTCGTCATACTCGGCTTCGTTCACTTTGGCTCGAGGAAGGGCGCCAAAGGCGTCTATCAGCGCAGAGCAAGACTCATCGGTCATGGCGGTACCCCGATCGGCAATATACTTGGCCACGACCATCTCGGACAGCTCCGAGTCTGGCCGGACACCTCGCTGAGCGGCGGCGTGCAGTAGCGCGAGAAGGGGTTGAGAAGGAATGTCGCTCTTGGCGCAAAGGGTCAACGCCGCGACAACAGTAGGGAAAGTATCCGATCGAAGGGTAGAGGACCTTGAAGCATTCGCAATCACGCCGGCCAGGTCGTCGTATCGGCCAGCTTCGGTCAAGAGGGCGAGCTGGATACCGAGACAATCCACGTCAAGCGATACAGACCGAGTAGAT
This sequence comes from Kwoniella sp. DSM 27419, assembly GCA_036428645.1. NCBI lineage: Eukaryota > Fungi > Basidiomycota > Tremellomycetes > Tremellales > Cryptococcaceae > Kwoniella > Kwoniella sp. DSM 27419. The sequence goes on along the minus strand of CP144071.1, from coordinate 3,082,619 downwards.
TGAAGCTGCTTGACCTGATCGAGGATGGAGTTCCTTTCGGTCCCTGTGGCACGGGCTGCCTGTCCCACCAAAGCACACTGCACTCGCCAGAAACGTCTGTTGATGGTGTTCTTCGCTGACTGGCTGGAGTATTGGGCGGCATTCTGGGCGACCATTTCCATTGATTGCAACGCGTCCTGAGCCCTTCCCGAAAGAAGGCAAGCGTCGATGACGCCGATCATGTGCTCAAGCGACAAACGCTGGAAAGACAGCTTGCCCAGGAATTCAGGTGAGTGGAGCTTGTCCATCCATTCGAGGCAGAGGTCGATGTTGCCGGCATTGGCGAGAGCCAGCAAGAGGATGCCGCAAGTCCGGTGGTTCGCAGCGGGGGCTCGAGTATAGTCGACATCCTGACTTTGAGTCTCGCTTGACTGGATCATCTCGTTGAGGATCTCAAACGCCTTGTTGGAATCCCCAGCAGCGATGAACGCGACCATGGCAGATTCCCAAGCCTCCAGCCTAAGCCCGGCTGCCCGCTTCGCTGCAATCTCCGGACTGTGATTCTTCAATCCTGCCAGAGCGGACATCCAGTCGGCCTCGCCTGTCGGGGTCTCAGCCCGGTCACTGAACGACTTCCAAGCTTTTTCAATCTCGGGAAGATTCTTTGCTCGACCGAGAGCGGCAAAAACCCATTGATAGAGAGACAGCCTTCCAGGCACCTGTTGTTGACGCGCGAGTGCCTTGATCTGGAGGATGGCCTGAGTGTCAGGCTGGGCCTGCTTGCTCATGGCTTGGAGCAAAGTACCGTAGACGGACAGTCCGAAACCGGCAGCGGTATCCGTCATGCTAGCCGCTCGGAAGAGCTTGGTGGCGGAGTTGAGGTTACCCTCGGCTGCGTAGCTGGCCAGGAGCTGATCACGTTCAGCAGCCAGCTCGGCATTCCAGGTGTGTGCACCGACGAGATCGGCTCGCCATTGTCCCCATCGCTTTTGACCTTCCCATGACTCGATAGCATTCTCAACCTCTGTTGAACGCAGAGCCAACGCCCGGATGACAAAGTTGTAGGTCATCGCATTGGGCACGAGGTCGCGCTCGAGAATCTCGTTGTAGATTTCGAGGACAGGCGCGATAGACTGACCAGTCTGCCTAAAGTACATCAGGCTGGACAGACAGGCGTTGTACACCCTGAGTGAATAGCCCTCGGGTAGAGGGTACTTTTGCGCCAAGGCGGGATCACCGACCGTCTGATCTTGAGCGAAAGGCGAGACGGACCTGGGGGATCGATAGTGTGCGATGAGCTGTCGGACAAAGCCCTCGTCCCCGCTAGCCTGAGCGTCGTACAACGCTGAGTAGATCGCTTTGGCTCGGGGTTCAGCGTCCGCCGATACAGTAGTCTCCTTCTTGTCGGCTTTCGCTGACAGGTCTACGGGGGGTCGATCAAGAGACGCCCGCTCGACCGCGGCGGTGCTGTTACGTCGGACCATTCCGATCCGCTTGCTTGGCACATCCCGTCCAGCGAGATCCATCAATACTCGGTTGGGCTGGCCTATTACCCTCGTCGCAAGCGTCGAGTCGGAAGATACCAGAGCACCAGCAGCCGACGCTTGAGTCGATAACGATCGCAGGCCTAGTTGAGGCTTGGATTGAGGCATGCCCACCTGCCACAGCTCCAAGGTGGTTTGCGATCGAGACAGGCCATCTCGACTTGCTGGTGAGCTGTGCAATGTCGGCCTGGGTGCGAATGTCGACAGTCCCGCTTGTGAGGGATAAGCTATTGAGCTCCTCCTCCTGGATCCACTCGATCCCGCTGATGATCCAGAAGGCAACGCCAACTGCTCATGTGACCATTCCCCTTCTTCCCCCTCTAGTTCCAGCACTTGCACTTTACTTCCACCCGCCCGAGCCTCGATCTCCCGCCTGACCTCTCGTCCTGGTCCGTCGTGTGGTCCGATGATGCGTGTTCGCTTGGATAGTCGATGTTTCAGCAATAAGTTGGTGCGTTGAGAGGGCGATCCCCCCTGCAGCTGAGTGTCGTCCGAGTTTGTCAACGTCGATGAGGGATCCACCGAAGCGGTCTGGGGCAGTGACAGAAACGCTCGAGCGTGACCCTAGGATCTCGTCAGCATGGTAGTCGCGATGAGCAGGCCTAAAGTGGAATCGATCCACATACAGTGTATCCACCGCCGGCTCCAGCGTTCCCTCCGTATCCATGTCGTCCGGCACTTCCGCTTCCTCCTGCAGTCTGCGTGGAAGCCTGACCATGAGCTACCAGAGTGTTGCCCGCTCCACCATGAGGTAGGTGATGCAGTAATGATGGGTTGGCTGTGAAGTGATCAGGCCCCGCACCGGAGGACGGTAACCGGATGAACGGTCGGAAGTGGGCACTGTGAAAGAATTGAGTCAGGATGAGTCCGTCGCAGGCAGGTGACAGCAACGTACGTGGCTTTGGTCAGCATGATGAGGGTAGTGGTGACCTGCCAGTGGGACCAGGATTATAAAGGTCGACTCGATGTGGTGGGGGTGCCCAGTCGATTATTATGTGTATGGGTCGAAAGGCGATGATTGCTTATCTTCCACACTCCGCTCAAACACGCATCCCTCCTGCGTATGATGATATCGTCGATGGTTGGCGGTCGATGAGATGGCCCGAGGTATTCCAACGTATTGCTATAGGTGTACACGTACTCACAGCGGCACTCGGCACGAGTCAGTCACTCCTCGCCGGGTAACATTCTAGCAACACCGTCAACTTTTCGCTTTTCGGGTGGCAGATCTCGACCTCGGAGGCGGCGATCGCCGTATCACACCGTACAGTCACTCCGTGACGGTGCTCCGAGATGATCCGAGGTCGTCTCAGCGGCAGCCGAGAGTGAGTCCCGTCCGTCCACTCTCGCCACTCACCGTTGATCACATCGCCAGGCGACGTTGGCATGGTCCTTCCGTAGAAGGCTCCGGGTATGACCCGGATTATCCAACCGAGCTCATATCGGGGCGCTCGCTCTTCGAGTATTGCGGCCAACCTTTGACTCTGCATATGTAGAAGATGCTCAAGGCAATCCGTCATGAATGAACCAAGCGAGCGATCGGACTCCTCATTGCCTGGGCGCAATCTGCAAAGTAAGTGATCTATACATAACATCCTTTCATGGCTGGCGTTCTCATTGTCTTGTTGTCTGGCCTGATCCACCCCTGGGCGGCTTATAAAAGGCGTCACAACCCGTCTCAAGAGAAACACTAATCCCCCATCCCACACTGATACACACCACTGCATCCAAATCTGCTAAACTATCATTCCCACGCCAACGACATGAGCAACCCAACTACTGCCAAGGAAGTGTCCTCTGTCGAAGTCTCGAATACTCGAAGCCTACTTCACGACTGCACGAACGTTAGCGAGCTGTACAACCAGGTGCGACAGTCGTTGAAGGACCTCGGCATCGAATACAAAGGCTTGATCGATCCAGCCTGGCACATGACCACCGACAATGCTAAGACGTTTCTCGAGGTCATGGGAACCACTTCCAGAGGTCCAACGCAGTCAAACGAGTGGACCCCTGTTGACTGGAATTGTCCGACTACCTACCAGCTGAACGCGTATAGGAACAATCTCTACGCCATACGCATGGGCTACAGAAGTCGAACGGGAAGCCGTGGTTTCGAATGGGCTGGCAAGGGGTCGCAAGAGGAATGGCAGCGGATCCTTGCTGAGAGCATCGAGACTGCTGGTGGCAGCCTGGCTTCCTCGCAGACCGTGAAGAGCATCGCCACCATTCAAGCAGCGGCGTCGTACGTCATTCTTTTAGGTTTGTGTCGCAGTGCCATAAACAAGGTCGATTACAAGTTGCGAAACGATGCTGTCAAGGATAGGGCCGAGTCCGAACCTTGGGCGTGGTCAGACACCAAGTCGAAGGTTTACCAAGACACTAGACGAAGCAAGGAGCAGCTAGACACTTATGTGGAAAAGTGGGGTCCCGACATCGATCGAAGCCTTCTCAAAGCGGGACAAGCAAACCCTACAGATGATCCTGAGTACCAAACGAAGAAGACGGAAGCTCTGCGACAAGCGCTGTACTTCGGTCAATGTGATCCCAATGATCTGTCCATCGGCCAGTTGCTCAGGATCAGTACAAACGCCCCCGAAGTCTATTCGGTGGACATCAAGAACGGTCCAAAGAGGGCCCGTACTCTCATGAGGTCCCTGACAGATATCGCACAGAAGGTCACGCAGCACTTCGCAAACTCGCGCCAGAAGCAGGATGAGGCGCATGCGGTTAAGGCATGGGCCGAGATCGAGAGTGTCGCGACCGAGGTGGCACGTTGTGCCGAGAGAGCTTCCAGCATGCTGCGGGATGGTCAAAGGGAGTACAAGGACTCTAGATCTATGGGTAGCACCGCCGAAGCCTCTGCACCTAGGCCGAGTTTGGACACGGCCACTGAGACTGCTTACGGATACATGGTTCTCCAGTCCTCCAGGGATCAGATCGAGTTCACAAAGACAGCTACTCAAGCGCATTGCAACGAAGATCAGATACGCGCTGGTCTCCCGCTGCCCTTGAATGGCGAATTCCCTGCTGCCCCCGGAAGCAACGCCTACGACGAGCAAATTGCAGAGCTGACCAGGCAGTCAGGCGATTTGCTGAAACAGTTGAGAGGCACGAAGTACGATGATCCTGATTTCGATAGCATTGCGAGTTTCGTGGCCCTCATGACTCCTGATGAGAGGCAAGCTAGCCAGATTGAGGAGTTCGACTTATGAGGTTTGTAAAGCTGGGTATGAAATGCATTGCTTGTGACATGATACCGAGTTGCTGGCCAAGGTGCAGGCGATGCCACGCCACGACGAGTGATGCAAAGCGAAGCGGAAGCGGAATGGGACAGAAACATAGCCAGAGGTGTTATGTTGTATAATCGTCCGTTGGGTATGCTTCTTCGTCTGCTCTGCTGCTGGAGCACGGATGTTGCTGTCCGTTCATAGACTCCGTCAACGGACATATCGCACTGGGAACCAACCGATGTACCAGCGCCATCAGCGTCCTTGACCCGGCCCGATGACCCCGGCGATCGAAGCCGAGTAAAGGGCGTCAAGACGAAGGCAAAGGATTGGCCTTCGAGTTCAGGCTCATCAAGACCCTTTGTTGGCTGGCTTCACATGGTCCTCTGGCCTTCCTTCGTTCGCCACTGAGGCCAGTGAAGCACATGGTATAAAGAACACGTAGCGTGCGGTTTGCCCGAGAGCGACTGACTCACTCCCCATTATCCCACCATGAGTCATGCAATCACTCCCAGTCAGCACACTCACGACATCGAAGTCGGCACTCAGGCTGACTCGACGTCCTCTCACTCTGCGAGAAGTGAACTCGAGAAGGACTTTGACAAGGCTGCACAGGACGTTTTCGTTCAGTGCAAGGTGGTTTACGGGATCGCTCAGCGTCACAAGCTCTCCTACAAAGGTCTCGACGACCCGGTCCAGTACCTCTCCTTTAGCGACTGCGATCAGCTGCTGGGAGCGGATGGCAATTGGGTGCCAATCAGTGACACAAAGTTGTCGCGGTGGGAAGCCAACGACTGGAACCAGCCCACCGTCGAGCAGTTCAAGCAGTACGGCGAAAACCTGGAAGCCCTGCAGCGCAATGTGACGCGTCGGCGGGACGACCTGTCTACCATGCTGTCGGCCAGGGGCGTGGACGTGCCGCGATCCTTTGTGAAATACGTCGAAGCTGTGGTGAAAGGTTGTGAGGGCGTCCTTGATGGAGACGCCGGTACGGAGACGGCTCGACACATGTACACTGCTCGGGGCGCGGCTTCACAGATAATGTGGGCCGCCTTGACTCGAAGCGTCTTGTTAAGTGTCAAGAGTACGCTCGAATCCGTAAGCTCAGCCGAGGCGACATCGAAGAAATGGAAGAACGCCCGAGCTGGTTTGTACAGGAATATCAACAGGACCACCGATGCGTTGTGCAAATTGGAGAATCTGGTCGATGCCAAGACAAAGAACACCGTCCTCACCGCGGCCAAGAAGCTGTCCAGGGACGACATCGAGTTTCAAAAAGCCAAGATGGCAGCTGTTCGGAGGGCGGTGGCGGCTAATGGCGGCGCGACCAGATATCTCACGCTGTACGACCTGTTGAGGCTGAGGGAGGGATCAGAGCACACCGCGGATACCACACGGGCATCCGCCGAGGACGCTGCAAAGACTGCCAACTTGTTACTGTCCGGAGGGGACACGAAGGGTGGGGACAAACACAGTCGTCGAGGGCCTCACAAGGGGGTCCTCCCACAGACCGAGAGGAGTGTTCCCGTGGCAGAGCGCTCAAGTCTGGTTGGTTCCACCGCTGCTAACGTGGGTGCAACCTGTGTGTCAGGAACGGCGGGCGACGTGGACTCGCCCAGCCAGACAATCACAAAGCTACTCGACGCGTTGACTGAGGGTGCCGCCGGCGACACCCCTTGTCTTGACGATCTCGACTCGGATAATCCCCTGATCTACGAAGTGAACATCAAGACGGGCCCAACGTCAGCTCGGTCCGCGCTGAACAAGGATGTCGAGAGGGCTCGCCGGGACGATCCTGCCAACTCAACCTACGCTTCAGAGCCAGACCGATCGACGGCCGGCAGACGATGGGACGCGGTGTCGAAACTCGCCGCGGCATTGGAAAAACGCGCGGGAATCGCCGAGGCTATGCTCAGCGACATGAGCCAGGAGGACGAAACAATGTTCTGGAGAGAGTTTCAGCAGCGCTCGCTGTGGTACGACTGCTTGAGAAGTCAAGCGGAGCAAGAGCAGCGTAAGCTGGCGTACGACTGCTTGAAGAGTCAAGCGGAGCGAGATCGCCTGGTTTTCAGCAGGATCGGGAGTGTGGCCCAGTCTGCGAATCTGCGCTTGAGCGGGAACGTTAACTCTGAACAACGCTCGGCTGACCGTGACACCAAGTCCTACGAGACACAGCTGAAGGAGGAGGATGATCGATTGGAGAAACTCAAGAACCGCCTGGCTGCGTCGAAATACAGCGATATGACCAATGTGGCGAGTCTCTTTGCCCTTCTAGAGCCAGCCGACCTGCCCTCGAGCCACAGTCATGGCTACGATCTCTTGCCCGAGGCTTGAGAGTGCGAGCAGGGTACCCCGCCAGTGATCTGCCCATGTGAACTGATGTCATGTATATATGTCGTACAACAGCTGCAAATGATGGTCCTGACACGGCTACACGTTAGATTAAGCGATACAATACCCCGAGTGCTCGCTGCGGGTGGTACAAGCTGCCGACAGTGCAATCTGATCATGCTGGCTTGTTGCGTTTCGACAATCGCACAGGAGGCCTTGCCACCTTGGCCAGTACGGGTATGATACCTCCGATGCCTGTTCCTGGCGGACCATATCCTCCAGGTAGATGGTTTCGACACACCTAGGCAGAGTGTCAGCTCGGCTACCAGGAGGAACACCTTCCGCCACATCAACCCACAGGACAATCCCCTTCCACCACCCACGACGAGTCGACCTTCCACAGTCCATTCAGCGGGTTCTCCACCTTGATCTCCTCCTTTTTGGGTATGTTGAGTTCCGCGATGGCAGCCCAATTGTCCTTGCTGATTCCACTGGAGAGAAGCTGTTTCTCGCATTCACGACCAAGGTGACGATGCCAGTACTCCTGTAGCAGCGGCGTGGTCCAGTGTTTAGGTCCCGGACCGTGAAATTCCACGGCCGAGGTGAGGCCATTCCCTATGATGTCTAGTAGTGACCCGACGTCGGCGGCATGAGGGGCGCTGGCGTGATTTCGACCGCCTCGAACGTTGCGTCCACCTCGCCCTCGAGCCGCTCGCCCGCGCTGTGCCTGCGTTTGCAGAGTTGGCCATGGCGTGGGGTTCCGACCGATAGCAGCGGTGAGAGCTGAGTGTAGGCATGATGCGCAGAGCATGTGGCCGCTGAAAATGGTATGAGCTGGAGACCTGTGTTGTGCTATAACAAAGAGGCAGCTTACCAAGGGGTGACCACTGCTTGTGCAGGTGGGCAGAAGCAGATTGGACAAGCTGAGACGCGGTGTGAGTGCGTGATAAGGATGGGTGAATCGCGTGGTTCGCTCACAATACCCTCCAGCCAGGCTATCCTCTTCCGCTACGCCACCTTGGCCGCCTTCACCTTCTTGAATCGGCAGCTGGCTTTCTACCGCCTCACTGCTGCTACGCCGTCTCTTTCTCGCCACCTTGACGATCCGGATGCTCTCGTCGTTGTCGAAAGCGGCTTCAGGCGACGACCCGATATCGATAGGGGTGATGACTGCTCTGCCTTTGCCCTTTTGATGCCTGGTGTATCGCTTGCCCACTGACACGTCCGAGTCGATCCCGTGTTCAGCTTCGGGCTCGAGCTCGATCGACGACGCAGAGGTGTTGCTCCCACTGGCTGTAGAGTCGATTGCGGGTGCTTGCTCCTGTGGAGGTCGGAGTGATGACTGGATAACCGGAGAAGTCTCGCCAATCATGTTTGAGTATTCCAGTCTGTCCAGGATGGACAGTCCGACGTGAGATTGAGGGAGAGAGTGCTCTTCGCGCACTAGAGATCGTCTTCTTGACGGGGCCCCCGTGTCAGGCAGAGGCGACAAACTGCTCTCTCTGGACGCTGACCCGGACCCCGATGCCAAGGACGGTTGATACGTCCCTCCTCCGTCCGAATCGCCGTACGCGGACCCCGAGCTCGACGCCGACGGCGCATCTCGTTCGATCCTTGCCGCCCTCGGCATGGCGTTGTTCTGTGCTGCCCTCCTGGACAGCTCCTTCCTACTTTCAGACCCTCTCGAAGAGGTCGACGCCACGCTGCTGCCTCTGCTCCTTCCCCTGCTTCTGGATGAGCTACTGCCGTCCCGCAACCTCCTCCGAGGTGCGATCTCGATATCTGCGAGCGTCGGTCGCGGTCGTTCGGAGGCGGTGGGCGATGGGGGTGAACCGCTCTTTCTGGTCGTCCGAGGTGGAGGTCTCATTCCCCCGTCCGTCGACGATTGCCACCGATAGTCGTCGAAATTTGTCGATAGTCGAGGATCTCGTAGGAGGAGATGGGGCCTGGGGGCGGAGTGAAGGTCAATGGGTTATAATCAGACCCACTCGGGGGATGAGTCGGGATAGACACAGCGCGAGACCATGAATAAGGGGTTGGTCAGAAAATGCAGTGGATCTCAATCCGTGCATCACCATAGCATCATCGTCAGCAAGGTCATCCAGCGGCGTGCCTATCACCTAACCAGGGGGGGCACGGCAGAATAGGCCCGCGTGGTGGCGATATCAGGCGCGCGGTGAAAACTCGGTTCCCTCCTGGTGGATCTTTCGAACAACACAAAGGGAATCATTCAGCAGCGTCGTCTGGTGCTTTTGCAGCTCGCACATCGCATTCACTCTTTGTCAGCAGTAGGCAAGAGTCGCTTATCACTCCACACTCACACACAGACGGATCAAAATGCCCAAGGTGAGCTGTTTGGCGTGCAGTAGTCCATTGACACCGCTGACCAACTTTTATGACGTATAGAACAAGGGAAAGGTTTGTGAAGAGCAAGTCTCTCCATGTCTTGCGGAGCTGACCAAGATATCGTGCCTGCCCTTCATCCTACTCTACTCCTTGCTATTGACCCCATCGCCTACTCACACACATAGGGCGGCAAGAACAACCGAAGGGGAAAGAAGGACGATGGCGAGAACAAGCGAGAGCTGATCTTCAAGGAGGACGGTCAGGGTAGGTGAAGTGGGATGATGAAGGGGTGCAGGCGCGTGCTAACGGTGCTCGGTCAGAATACGCTCAGGTGCTCAAGATGCTCGGTAACGGTCGATTAGAAGCCAAGTGTTTGGACGGAGAGACCCGACTGGCTCAGATCCGAGGACAGCTGCGAAAGAAGGTGAGTGGCCGGCTTGCTAGCTTGGAGTACTGGCGGCGGGCGGAAATGATACTGGAACATTCGGGGCCCGATCACCATTCGCAGCTTCAGGCTGACCTCCGATCCCCGTCCAGGTGTGGATCGTCGTAGGCGACATCATCCTCCTCTCCCTGCGAGACTTCCAGGACGACCGAGCGGACGTCATCCACCGATACACGCCTGACGAGGCCCGAAACCTCAAGACGTACGGTGAGCTCAAGGACTTTACCCTGGTCGAGGGACAGGAGGCCGGAAGCGAGGAGGAGGAGGAGGGTATCGAATTCGAGGAGGCCGACATCGACGATATCTGTGAGTGGAGTGGGTCACATAAACAGCCGGGATGACAGCATTGAATGTCTGATCCGATCCGCTGACGCACGCCAACCCGCAGAATGTCATGGCTCCTTCCGGCATGTCGTGTATACCCGCATATGTCCTCATTTCCCTGCGCATGCACATACGATCCTGAAACGGGTGCAGAGCAATCGCCTTGCCGGTTTGGGCTGAGCGTCTCGGGCGTGCGAGATCGGGACTGCAAAGCTCGTACTTGTTAAAGCAGCACAATCTCCCCAGTCGCCATCACGCTGTCCTGCCGGTGGACTCATGCCCATGCTGGCGCTACTCGGGTACGTATAAGGTGCATGACTCCATTGCGCAGCACAGCACGCATATCTCTGTAGCACGCGTCCCTCGGCCCAGTCCATGAACCGTGGTCATGCAACGGCAGGCACCGGCACACCCGCGCCCACCTTGCCCCTCTTCTTTGCCAACAGCTTCTCCTTCAGCTCCCTCGTTCTCCTCTCACCATCAGTCTCCGCTTCCATCATCTTGAGCCGCATCAACCTCCTCCTGACTTCCCTCTTGCGTTCCTCCGGGTCCATCTTCCTGAGCACCTGATCCATCCCTCCATAGTTTGACGCGACCTGCTCGGCCTCCCTTCTCGCTTTCGCCTCGAGCAGCATCCGCCTCAGCTCCTGGGCTTTGGACTCGGCGACGTTGCGCTTCAACGAAGCCTTCTCCGATTCCAGCTTGAGTTTGAGGGCGAGGCGCGCTCGGACGATCGCGCGGAGTCCACCTGCCTTGGTGGACGAGACTGACGTCGGGTCTGATACGGAATGCGCCAGAGGGGGAGGCGCTGTCACGCCCTCCTCTGCTTGAGCGGGTAACGGCGGTACGGCCTCTAGTCCCTCTATGACTCGAGCCGCAGCCTCAGCCTTGGCTTTCGCCAGGCGCTCTAGTATCTTAGCCTTGTTGGCAGGCACAGACGCCGTAACAGTCGGCTCAGCGGGTTTTACCACCGCCGCCTGAGCTTTCGCCTGTGCAAGCCTTTCCAAGAGGGTGAGACGCAAGGCCGACGCGCTTGACACTGTTTCGGTCGATTTCGCTTTACCTCGGATCGCCAGGCCGGCAGGAGCAAGCGCGCTGGCCGGTCCATTGTCGACTTCGGCTGGTTGCTCCGGCACCACATCCATCCTGAGCGGAAGGGCCGGTTCCTCGACAGGCAAAAGTTCCACCTTGGCTCGTTTCTCTGGCTGACCCCAGGCGCGCATCTTGATCCTGCTACCATCTGGCAGATCCAGCTCGCTGGCTCTTCTGGCTCTCTTGCGATCGCGTCTTTCTTCGTCTCGACGTTTCTCTTCGTCGAGCCATGCAGCATACTCCGGGTCGAGCCACGAGTCGTGCTCATTCCAGCGCTTCGCGTCGGGGGATAGCGAAGGCACAAAGGTGTCTCGTCTTGACCAGCGGCGGGCGCGATCACGCGACCGTGAGCGTGACCTAGAATGTAGGGAGATGGGTGACTCGGATCGAGGGCTCGGTGATCGCGAGACTGACCTGGAGCACGATCGCGAGCGCGATGACAGCGGCGAGTTCGATCGCTGCGATCGCGGTCGAGGCACGGGGTCATACTACCAATCAGGTCAGTCAAGAATGCCTACAGTGGACAAGCCTGGACACACCTGCGCGACCTCGTCCCATTTTCTCAGCTCCTTGAAAGGGCTCCTCAGAAAGCTACACAGCTCATGGGCAAAGTGTTCCGCCGCCCTTGGGTACTCTGGCTCGGTGGCACGTGCGGATGTCGAGGCAAACTCATCGGAGGGATCTAAAAAGTCAGCTAACAGTCTGATGGCTGGTTCCGAACGGATATCGATGGTTTTCAACAGGGACAAGATGTACGTGGTGAGGAATTCGACGTCGACGAGTGTCCACACTCGTAGTTCCCGCCGGAGGAAGGCTGTGGCCCGCTGGATCAGTGTCGGATCTTCAGCTATTTGGCGCGGACCTGGGCTTGGTCTGAACCGGGTCGTAGGGTTCGATCCGATGTGCTGTCCGCACGACATTAGTCAGACACTATCGAATGAAGCCAACCGCTACGCAACACACCTTGGCGTACAGCTCATATCGGTAGATCTCCTTCCTCCTTTCCACCTGCAGATCCAGCTCATCCGGCTCAACCTTTTCCCTCTCTTCCTGCCTTTGGCGCTGCACGGGCGCCAGGCGACCATGGGCCGGGCCTGAGGTCGTAGTAGCAGGTCGAGAGGTTGAAGGCAGTCGAGCCGTAGGTAAGGGAGGTAGATAGAACTGTCATGTGCGGGTCAGATCGCAGGGTCGTCCGTTGACTCAGGCGCGCACCCACCTTGGTTGGCTTTTCCGCATCCAGGTCGTGGAGCAGGAAAGGAGCCATGTCCGCTGAGCAGAGCGGACATCTTCTGCTCTGGTTCGCCCATACGCCAAGGCATTCAAACTAACGCCCTGACCAGTCAGCAGCCTTTCCATGTTGCCGCTCAGCGGACTTACACAAAACTCGTGACCACAGACACCAAGAATGGTCCTATCCCTGAGCCCCATCAGACAGATCACACATCGTTCGCCGTCCACATCGTCCTCGGCGTAATCATCCTTGTCTTCGCCCGCTTCATCCCCCACAGCGAGCTGGACCTTGGCCCCGGTGGAAGGTTTACGGCGGATAGGGTAATCGATCGGCTCATCCGGATGGGTTCTCACTTCTTCCTCCCAGTCCATCTTCTTCCTACTGCTCGCTAGTCGGTTCGCCTGCGGCTGTTGGTCCGGAGCAAGCGGTGGCCATGTTCGCGGCGGCGAAAACAGAGCGTGCTCGAGGATGAACCCCTCCGCCTCGTCGACTTTCGTAAGGATTCAGCTTGAGCCGGACCCCCAGCAGTGACACACTTACTGTACATCGACTGGTCCACTGCTGCCTTGCGCGGCATGCTGCACTTTGCTTGAGACCAATCCGCCTTCGCTAGGTCTGATGTCGAAAGTTGTTGGGACTAGTAGGAAGTAACATTCACGTCTCGTGGGTGACCTCCACCGGGACTGACCGGCGCGGAATGTGGCAGGATATGGTCGACATGGGCATGTTCATATAACATGACGGCGACGTAGATGGACGCTCGACAGGCCGTGACTGCTCGTGTGCTAGCTACCGGTCAGTCTTTAGCTTAATCCGTCATATTGTACAGGCAGAGTCTCCGAAGCGATGCTGCCGCTCCGACCAGGGGTGAGTGCCACTCCGGGTAAGCGGGTGAGAGTGTATGGGATCTTGCGACGCCGTGCGTTTGCTATTTGCGAGAAAGGCAGCGTGTACCTGAGGTGGACTCTCAAGCATGGCATATGAGCTGTGTCTTGAGCGGTAAAGAGACACGGAGGACGCTTTACGGCTAGCCCAGAGGCTTTGCTCAAGGTATAGCTTGGTCAAACATTTATGTAGTGGCAGGTAATTTTGCCTTACATGGTTGGCGTTGTGCGATAGTGGTTATTCGGTGGGTTTAGAAAACCCATGCTTTCGGGCTCACAGGTTCGAATCCTGTCAACGTCGCTTGATGAAAAATCTTTTTGCCTCGGTTCTTTTTGCCGTGAACCGTATTGGCCACCTGCCCCAGCGGTCAATCCAGCCCCGACGCGACACTTATCTTGGCGAGTCTTGTGAAGGGCTGCCGCATCGCCAACTCACCAAGAGTCAACGATAAGCACTAGCGCCCCCGATGATTGGGCCTTGCATTTGCGACTATCGGGAGGGTTTGCTATCAGGGAGGAATCAAGGAAGACGGGGAGGACACAAGGAAGACGAAGCGTGGGTGTCCTGTTCATGAAAGCGCTCGTCGTAAGACTGGCCACGGTATACTTGCGCTGGCAGGGTTTGGGTGTCATTCGAGTGTTCTACTCCTGACTCGTTAAAGGAGCATCGTGTTGGCGTAGATGCCACAAGCCTCTACCTAGCTGCCTATTCGGTGCGAGACTTGATTGTCATTCACCTCCGTGCTGCTTTACACTTCCAGCGTTCCTGAACGTCTCATTACCCGCATCTCAATAAGCCCATAGCACGACCGTCGAGACGCCAGCTGTTCCCTCCACGCAGACCGGTGCACCAGTCCTCACGCCCCATACGTATCTGTGAAAGCTCATGCATCCCAATGCCTAGAAGTACATGCACCTCTCCCCTACTACGCCGAGCGTCTACTCGTCGGGAACGACGATCTCACCATCGTGGATGGCCTCGATGATGTCGTGGGGGCTCTTGCCGTCGACGGTGCAGCCGACGGACTGGGCGGTACCGAGAATCTCGCAAACACCACCGGAGAGGGACTTGGCGAGGGACTTGTGGGCCATTTTTCGGGCGATCTGGGGTGCGATAGTCAGTAAAATGTACGTAGTGTAGCGCATGACTTGGCGAGGGAGGGCTTGACGCGAGGGTGAACAGAGGATGCGCTTGGCACGATCCCACTGGCCCACCGCCCGCGCCGTCCCTCGCTCCGCGTAGATAAACCCCACTCACGTCGTAGATCTGGTCAAGGGGGATGTTTCCGGAGTGCTTGATGTTCTTCTCCTTCTTTCGGTCCCTTGGGGGCTCCTTGAGAGCCTTGATGACAAGGGAGGAGGCGGAGGGGACGACGGAGACGGTAGCTTGTCTGTGGTCGTGGCAAACGGGGTATACGACCATGTCAAATCGATGATAGCGGGTGAACAAGGATGCGCCATCGTCAGCAACCAGTCCTACTCCTGCCTGTGATTCACGCACCGGTTCTGGATAGTGAGCTGACAAGTTACTCGGAGACCCTTCCAGTCACCGGTAGCCTTGGCAATGTCTTCTCCGACCTTCTTGGGGGACTAGCGGGCAGGTTTTAGCATTGGCCCGTGATTTATGATGTTCCCTCCGGCTCCTTCCCGCCCCATGTCCTGGTTCTAATTTCCCTCTCGACAGCCAGCAGCATTCGCCATGTCCCACACCCTCCGGCCCACATGCCACTTGCCCCCGCCCAAACGAGACACCACTCACCAGACCAAGAGGACCGATCTTGGGGGCAAGAGCGGAAGAGGCACCGACTTCACCACCGGTAGCTCGGAGGTAGATGATCTATGGGTGTAGGCGGGTGGTAGAGCGAGAGCGCGAAGGTTGTCATTAGCGGATGTTGATGGTTTGACGCAGGGCGAGATGATCGAGCAAGGAGACAGATAGATCAGCATTCGCTCTGAGGTAATGTCCAGCCGGCGTCCCTTCTTCCCTAGTGGCCCCATCGTGCTGCGACACCCTTTCATCCCGCCAGCTGGTCCGTGCCAGATACGTCGCCAGATTCCGCTACACAGTTCGCCATCCAGCAGTCCAGCCTCGCGACCGTTCACCATCCAGCCTCACAACTCAGCCGATCCACTGCTACGTCCCCCCATGGCCCCGTACCAACCGCCCTCCTGACCTCCGCCGACGACCCAGCACATCTCGCTAGCTCACCTTAACCTCCGAAGGGTCGAACTTGGGCGGCATCTCGTCGGTTTTTTAAGGTAGGTAGGTAGAGGGTAAAGGTGAGAGCTTGAAGGTTGAGGAGAGTGTCAAGTTGGCCGATCGATAAAGGTCAAAATTGGCCGCCGAGGTTCGTGCAGCAGCGAGTGAGCCGTCGGTGAGTACGGCTGGACTGGACGGACGGTACGAGCAGGCGTAGAGAGGGCAGAGCAGGGCGAGGAGCCAGTCAGCGGGTGAGCGAGGCGGTAGTCAGAGCATGCAACCAGAGCGGTGCGTAGACTGCCCCATCGAGCTTGCCGCGTGCAAAAGCTGGAGCGAAGCAGCAGTGTGGCAGCCGCTGGATACCTCCGCTACGGTGAAGGAAGCGTCGGTGATAAGCTAAAGCCGACGATGGCGATATATCATTCCGCTTGTGCTTTTGTTTCCCCCCGGTCTTCTTACGATCCGACCATGCCCTGCTGCACAGCAACGCGACGAGCGATCCTACGATATGCATGCTTCATATCCATGCTATATGGCAAGAGTATGGTGCCGACAGTATACATCTCTTGTTGGCAGAACGGTGTCTTCCCTTCTCCATCTAGGTGGTCACGCAGGCTGATCCACCGTGAAGCTGATGAGCTGTATGGATGACCTATCCGCCTGACGAGCAGTCATACTTCGCACACCATCTGGCCGTGGGTGGCACAGTCGTCTCGATACAGTCGATACAGAGCTTGCGATTGAACGATGCGCTGATGGTTTCAGCACAATCGGATGAATCTCGCCCGATGATCCACGGCTCAGGAAGCTTGAGATAGCCAGGACAGTAGGGCAGACGATCAGCGCACGAAGAGAGCAAGATCTGGGCGCGTGCAGGGCAGACATCCACTCCGAAAGCTGCCTCATGACCGGTGCTCGGACCGTCCAGGCGATGATGCCACCGTGCGCGTTCGCCAATCTATGGCCTGACATGACCTACTTGCCCACCTCCAGGGTCCACTTGGACACTGCCAGATACGACTGGCATGTCCCACTGAGCTGATCACGACTCTGTGACTGGCATCCATAAATAGATACGCCAGATCACCACATGCCTGCAGCACGCACAGACCGTTCCATACAGTCAGCCCATCTCAGTCGATAAGTTCTGCCATGTCAGTCTGCAATCACAACGGTTTGCGGCAGATGCAGCCAGCGCCTCCCCGCGGTTGCGCCAAGCTATCCACTGAAGCCCGCCAATCCAACTCATCCCAGGTCCAACAGAAAGGGAAGAAATGCATTCCCATCATGCGCATGCGCAACGTAACAGGCCCATCCCGCCAACACCTTCCATCCCAATCCCAACAGTCCCGACCCGTCGAGCCAGCCAGGCGACCACGAGCATCGCCATGAGACTAGCGCGGACGAGTGGCTTATCGGTATCGTCGGAGAGAGAGGGTGTTGTGCTTCTTCCAGGTGGATCGTCCGGGCTGGTGGTTGTGCCTGGAGCCCTTGCCGAGACCTCGGTTCTTCTTTCCTTCGGCGGTAAGACCTCGGGCCTCTCGGTGCTTGTGAACGGGGTTGGCGATCCAGTTGATTCGGGCGTCTCGTCGGATGGCCTTGTGCGAGGGGCTGCGGGCGGATCAGGTGTGAGGGGTGCGCTTAATGGTACAATGGCAAGGATTACTCACTCGACAAGGATGACCTCGTAGTACTTGTAGACACCGTCCTGGTTAACCCAGTAGGAGTTGAGTCTAAAAGAAGTGTCAGTCCGACACATATTTGCACAGCATCTGGTCCGGTGTGATGGCCTGGCGGGCAGCTCCAACAGCGTCTCCGCCTCTTGTCCCCTACAATGTCCTGCTCCATTCCTCGTTGTAGCTCCCTGCGTCGCCGACTTTGCCCCTCCTTCGCCCCCTGCTAGCTTGCCGCCCATCACACCCGACCAGACCCAACATTCCCACTCACACCCGCAGGTTTCCACATCGCCTGGCGACTCGCTCCTCGGCGGTGGCACGGAGACCTCGCTGGAACTTGAGGTGGTTGATACCCTGTCGGACGGGCTTGCCGTAGGTGGCACCCTTGGGAGCGGGCTTTTTCCTGTTACCCCTTCGGACTCGGATCCTGTAGACGAGGTAACCCTGCTTGGCCTTGTATCCGAGTCGTCGGGCCTTGTCGGGTCGAGAAGGTCGGGAAGCTCGGTGGATGACGGCGAGCTGTCGGTACTCCCAACACCTCACTCGGGAGATGAACTGGAGGACGTCCGACTGCTTCTTGGTGTAGAGCTCGGCGAGGTACTTGTAGGCACCCATCTGGACAAAGCGGTCGGGTGATCAGCTGGCGGTGAGAGACGAGACGACGGACAGGTCGACCCACTTTGAATGACCCTTTTTGAGACTTGAAGGTTGAAAGACTGGATGGGATCGCTTTGACGTTGAAGACTTGAAGCCGGTGTGCTTGCGACAGGCCGGGCAAGCAGCAGCAGCAGCAGCGAGGCAGCAGGGTACAGCAGCAAGGGTAGCGCGGAGTACGAGAGGGTGCTGGACAGCAGGGAGCCATGCAACAGGCCTGGCGGTCAGAGTGGCATCCGCAAACTTGCGAATGCTAGCGTGGCACGGGACTTCGGTGATTCTGGCGGCAGAAAGGTGTGGCACATGTCTGGCGCATCGGTGTTAAGCTGTCCTTATGTCCGGCGATCCCGACAGTACCCTTCGGAGATGTCCGACATCCCCCTGTTGTCGAGTACGGCAACCTCGGACCAGAGTACCGTTATGGTGCCCCGGCAATCGTGGGATGACACCATCCGAACGTGATTACACTCCGGTCAGATGTGTCACTCGGGCTGGAATCCGGGATGCAGTTGACCTCGACTCGGCAGATCCGTCAAGATTGGCATGATTTGGGCAGGTCATCCATCTGCACATTCATAGCTCGAGCGCGACCTCCAACAAGTCACGATGAGGGTCTCTGCCCAGTCACTGTTTGCGCTACGAGCGAGGGCTGCACCATCTCCGATCCGATCAACGGCTGACCGGCTCGCTCGTCGGTGGAACTCGTCGCTTCCTCCACCTCCGCCTTCGGCTACCGCTGCGCCTAAAGGGAACCCTCTCTCCGCGGCGTGGTATGCCGCCTCGCTGGCTCTCTTCGCAGGTGCCGGGTACCTCTTGGGCAATGTGTCATCCCTCCCGCCCTCATCCTCTCTGGTAGACTCGCAATTCGCCATCGCGCACCAGCTGGCCAATCAACCCAAATATGGCTCCCTCAAGGAGTATCATGCCGCCATCGTCGAGCTCAAGACTCTGTTCGAGAGCAAAGGCAAGGGGGATAGGATCAGTACGGACGATGCCGATCTGGAAACCCACGGGATCAGCGATTGGAGCTATCACGATGCCAAGAAGCCCACCGTGGTGGTATGGGTGGACAGTACCGAAGAGGTACAAGAGGTTGTCAAGCTGGCGCAAAAGTACAAAGTGCCCATCACCCCGTTCTCGGGCGGTACCTCGCTAGAAGGGCATTTCAGCAGTGTGAGTGAGGTCGCGGAATAGGAGCGGGCCGATCTATGTGTTGCAGACCAGCTGATCTGCGCTGGTCTCTGCTCCAGCCGTTCGGGGGCATCTCACTCGATGTATCACTCATGGACAAGGTCCTGCACGTCTCGGAAGCAGACGGAGACGTGGTAGTACAACCAGGCGTCAAGTGGGAAGACCTCAACGCCCACCTGGCCTCAAAGGGCATCCCACTGTTCTTCCCCCTTGATCCGGGACCAGGAGCGACCATCGGCGGCATGGTGGGCACTTCGTGCTCCGGCACCAACGCGGTCAGGTATGGAACGGCCAAAGCCGAGTGGTTCCTCAACCTGGTGAGTGGGGTGTTTCCGTGTACAGAGCGATAATACCCATACTGAGCTTCGCATGTCCGGGCTCTCATAGACCGTCGTCCTGCCCTCTGGAGAGGTCATCAAGACACGTCAAAGGGCGCGAAAGTCATCAGCGGGATGGGACACGACCAAGCTGTTTATCGGTGCGGAAGGTACCCTGGGTATCGTCACAGAAGCCACACTGCGTCTCGCTCCGCTATTACCGACCAAGTGCGCCGTGGTGACTTTCCCTGGCGTAGAAGAGGCCGTCAAGGCTGCGACCGAGGTGTGAGTGTTGTCCTCCGAACTAAGCGTACAAGCACTCCCTGACGTTAGGCCTTGTCGGCGATTCGCAGCGTCAACGCCGGCTTCCCTGTGCAATGCGTAGAATACCTCGATGGCAGAACGATGGACGCCATCAACAAGGGTGGTCTGGCAGGCAGGCAGTACAAGGCCGTCGATTCGTTGTTCTTCAAGTTCCAGGGGTGAGTGATGCATCAGCGACGACTTGGTCAAGGCAGTCCTCGCTATCAGGATGGGCAACTGGCTAGCCCGGTGATGTCTGCTCGGAACTATGCTGACGAATCCATCCTAGATCCGATGCGTCCATGGCGGAGGTGTCTCGCAGCGTCCAGGCGCTCATCAAGAAGCACGGCGGAGCGAACTTTGAATTCTCTAAAACAGACAAGGAGGCTCAGGACCTCTGGCAGGGCAGAAAAGCAGCCTTGTGGAGCGTATTGGGCCTCAAGGATGGCGCCCGAGTCTGGACCACGGATGTGTGGTGAGTTGTATTCTGCTTGCGCTGTCTAAGCAAGTAGTTCTCGTCTCTGAGTCCTAATGCCGAAGTCACGGCGGATATGGTGCATGGACCCGGTGTATGCCTTGCTGACCGCGTTGGCCGGACTGCAGCGTGCCAATCTCCCGCCTACCCCGCTTGGTGCGAGAGACGGCGGAGGACTTTGAAAAGCGGGGTATCACGGCGTGTCACTTTGGGTGAGTTCTAGCCGGCTGCCCGTTTAAGGGACGCATCGCTGATGCGACTTCACCGCTTCAGACACGTAGGAGACGGCAATGTGCACTCGTTGGCATTGTTCACCAATGACGAAGAACTCAAGGTGGTCGAACATGCCGTCCATGACATGGTCGAGCGCGCCATAGCACTCGACGGTACTTGTACCGGCGAGCACGGTGTAGGAGTGGGAAAGATCGGTTACCTCCCCACGGAGTTGGGCGTGGGCACGGTCAACCTGATGGAGACCGTCAAGCGGACTAGTGAGTGGCTTAGGTGTTCTGGTCCGTGACTGGGGGAAATGGCGAGGTAGCGTCCGGCGTGCTTGTGAATGTTACCGGTGAACCGAGGGCTTAGACCACCGTCAATCTGGTCATCTTGGGCGTTGTCGAGATCGTCGATGGGTAGAGGCGCACTTACGCGAAGCATGTACTGATCCTGCGCATTGCAGTGGACCCGCACAATATCATGAATCCAGGAAAGGTGAGCGACAGGCAGCAGTCTGAACGGCGAAGGCTACCACTGACGTGGACATCCAGATCTACCCAAACATCAAGCCGCAGCGAACATAAGGGCTGCACGAGGTGTCGGATGGCATATAGGGACGGAGATCACAGAAGGATCCACCATGGTAATAGGATTGTCCAGCAGCATTGTACATCATGCATCGTGTCACGCCCGGGTCGAGAGATGATGCGATTTTCAATGTGATCGCTCTGCGGTCCATGTTAAAGTCTGGAGTTTGAACGGCATTGCCACTACCAGGTTTGAGCTGCAGTAGTCAAACCGAGGTGCCTAAACTTCGGTGAACATACCTCTGGAGCTGTAGGAAGGGATCATCTTGCCTCTGCGTGCGTTGACAAAGCTGCATTGGCGGGCTATAGATCTTGACATCGCGGGTTATCGGGTCTTCGAGAGAAGGGTCGGTAGACGGTACTAGCACACTCAGGGATCGCAGCAGTCAATGCGCTCAGGCGGTCATGATGCATCTCAGCCTTCTCACAAGCCTCACGCTGCCAACTCGACCTTCCTTACCACGCATGCAGGACATGACTCGCTGTGTAAACTGTCGACGTGTTCAGTCACAACCGCCACCTGTAAAAAACCAAAGTGCCACATGGTCCAACCTGGCGGGGTATATAAAGGGAAGGTGCTTTGAAACCCACCGGCGAGGCTCATTCCCCCCCGCGACTCGGTCTCATTGCATTGTTTTCTCACACCATACAGCCTGCATCATAGCCCGTTGTCATTTCCATTGTTATAACCGCATCAAGTGATCGTTCTCAGCTGGCCTGTCGCGGCGGAGTCGACACATACGAGATACCCTACGCTTGACGTAGCGGAATTTAACCAAACAACCACGGCCTGAGCCATCAAGGGGACCATAGTCAACAAGCACCTCGCCACCGGCCTATCCGTACCGTCTTCATCGCCAGTCCTCACGTAGCCGGCACACACCACGCAAGATGTCGGGTCTCGCCATTCCCACTTCGTCCATCGCCAACGCCAAGGCCGGCCCATCGACATCACCGTCAGGAGGCAACGCGCGGCCGTTGGGCGAGGATGAGCGATTGGAGGGCGAGGGCGATCCACTCAAGAGGCCGATGAACAAGGTGACGAGCAGTGTGCCTGAGATCACGGCCGTGCAGGGTTTGGTGCCGACGTTACAGTGAGTTGTGGGTCTGGTGGAGGAATCCTTCCTGGCGGGTGTGCAAGGAGGGGCGCGCAGCGAGGGGGTCATAGCCGACGACGCAGCGGATGAGGTTCACTTCCTCGGATCAGCTTGACCATGCAAGGAGCCTCGCGATGGGTCCTTGTTGGTGATTCAGCTGGCCAAGGGTGCAAGCAGAGATCACGGCGGGCGTGTGCAACCTTTCGTAACCGGCGTCCGAGCACGCATATTGATGACCACCTTCCCTCGCAGAAACATCGTCGCGACCGTCAACCTGGAATGCAGACTAGACCTCAAGACGATCGCTCTGCACGCCAGAAATGCAGAGTACAACCCCAAGGTGTGTATTGGCTCGGCTCAGGCTAGACTAGGACCACGGCTCTCGCCGAGGGGTATCCACCCATGCAATTGGTATTGACCGCTCGTTTCGTCCCGCCGCAGCGATTCGCTGCTGTCGTCATGCGTATCCGAGATCCCAAGACGACCGCCCTAATCTTCGCCTCGGGTAAGATGGTAGTCACCGGTGCCAAATCCGAGGACGACTCGCGTCTCGCCTCGAGAAAGTACGCACGTATCATCCAGAAGCTGGGCTTTGATGCCAAGTTTGCCGAGTTCAAGATCCAGAACATTGTCGGAAGTTGTGATGTCAAGTTCCCGATCAGGCTGGAGGGACTGGCCTTCAGCCATGGTGCCTTCAGCAGTTATGAGCCGGAGGTGAGTGGCTGCTGTTTGTGGGTTAGGGTGGGACGGAGGTGTTCAGGCGAGAATAGAGGACGCTGCCGAGTCGGCGGGATAAGACGATGTATGGCTCCGAAACGGCGGTCCGGTCATTCCGGCAGGTGTGCTGTGGCCGGAGTCCGCGCCTGGTCACCGCAGTCCCCACCACAATCTATACAGAAAAGCAACGCTGACACAACACATCAGCTGTTCCCGGGTCTCATCTACCGAATGATGAAGCCAAAGGTCGTCCTGCTCATCTTCGTATCGGGCAAGATCGTCTTGACCGGTGCCAAGGTCCGTGAGGAGATCTACATGGCTTTTAACCAAATCTACTCGGTCTTGGTCGGTGAGTGCGGTCTACTTGGTATCAATGCTTGGGTTGACCAGGTGCCGCGCAGAATTCCGAAAAGAGGCATAGCACAGCGTCAAGGGGACCCTTCTCACTTGAAGTGTTGGCTCAGATCCTTCTGTTCGCAACATAATTCTGATCCGCGAATCATCCGCCAGCCTGGTCGATCAGGCGTTACCTCACCTGCCATGGCCAAATATACCACTCATGACCCTTTACCCGCCCGAATCTTGTCACACAACTTCCTACATCCGTCGTGCAGTCTCCCCGTAGTGTCCATCGAGGTACCCTCTTCCTATTGTAGAAGTAAAAACGACCGGCGTCGTCGCAACGTTCCCAAAGCCTTCGCGTAGAAAGTGGAGTCGACGTTGTGCCATGTAATTTGGTTATAAGCCTGCGGAGCATGATCTCACGCGCCTCCTGCTGCACTCAGAGGGCACCAGCCAGAGCATGATGCCAGTCACATTGCCATTGCCCATGCAGTACATGAACAAACTCGACCAAACGACGCGTCGGCCTCGGGCATTGACCGCGGTAGTGTCGACGTCAGCGATGACACCTCCACCTGTAAAGTCAAGAAGATCACTTGAAGCTGTCCTTGTCGTCGTCTGGACCTCTCTCGCACATCTCACTCAGCTCGTTCTCGGCGACCTATAGGGCAAGAGAAGACAATGACAGGGCCATCACCAGTGCATCTGATAATCCTGATACACGGACTCTACGGCTCGACGCTCAACCTCGCAGCGGTAGAACAGGAACTGTTGGCCCTGGCGGGTTCGACTGGTTCTCAGCAGGGTGACAGCGCGGATACATCAAACCGAGTCGAGGTCGCCAAGAGGCCCCCGGGTATACCTCAATCAGCAGCATCATCATCTGAAGCCACGGATCGACCAAAGAAATCGCTCGAGACTGTTGTTTACCTCCCACGGTGTATCAAAGGGGCGAGGACGTGGGATGGGGTGGACGTCTGTGCGCAGCGCATAGCTGAAGAGGTGAGTGCCCGTAGCCTTGGGGAGTGAAGATGATTTGGTCGCTGTAGACTGCTCCGACCGGCCGCTGATCCCGCACAGGTGGACAAAGAGATTGAGCGGTTACATGAAGAGGATAAGGACGTCACTGGGTTCAGCGTAGTGAGCACCGGGCCTGATTAAACAGGAGAACCGGAGGCAGAGCTGATTGAGCGACTCAGATGGGCTACTCTATGGGAGGCTGTAAGTGACATCCGCGAATCACGGCGTGCATAGGTCTGACACATCACAGTGTACGCCCGATACTTGATCGGTATACTGCACGCGCGACGGTCGTTCTTTGCCCGACATAAGCCTGTGTCATTTTCGACCGCTGCAACGCCGGTGAGTGCCTCTGCGTGGTGATTGGTGGTAGTCGTGCCACTTGCGTCTGACAGCTGACCTTGTTCCGGGTCACAGCACTTGGGAGTATTGAAGTATGGCAAGTTGATTGCCTGAATCACGTTCTGTGAAGTAGACCTGATAGGACGAGACAACAGGGACGCTCGCCAATACAGTTGTTCATACCGTCGGGAGACAACTCTTCAGCAGGACTGGGCGCCAGATCTACTGCCTAGACAAGGAGCCAGAGTGGGGTGGGAGGGGTCTGTTGGAAGTTATGGCTGATCCGGGTACGTGGCGTGAACATGCCTCGATAGCAGCGTAGGAGACCCGCTGATCCCTACGAACAGGGTGTACATTTACACGAGCTCTCAGGCTATTTCCAAAGGTCATGATTGTGGCTAACGGGTGAGTGCTCCGTGATAAATGTTCATCTGCTGCACCCTAAACCGACCGCACAGCTGCCGCGATGCGACCGTACCCTATCCGACAGCCTCGATATCTTCGCATGATCCGTTTCAAGACACGTCAACCTTGCATATAGAGGTC
The DNA here is from genome assembly GCA_036428645.1 of Kwoniella sp. DSM 27419. NCBI lineage: Eukaryota > Fungi > Basidiomycota > Tremellomycetes > Tremellales > Cryptococcaceae > Kwoniella > Kwoniella sp. DSM 27419. The sequence goes on along the minus strand of CP144071.1, from coordinate 3,057,533 downwards.
AATGATGAGCATATTGTGCAGTCATATCGCCATTTCCAAGTGGATGACCCAGACAGTCTGCCGGTCAACCACAGTACCGAAGTGGACTCGGACGGCGAGGAAGTGGAGATCAAGATCAAGGTGATCCAGTCGCCTGTCAACAGCGTCGCGGTCCGTGGCACCGGCGGAAGAGTCCGACAAGCGCTTCCGCCGCCCTTCATGCTGTTCCCTTGGCCGATCAACTACGTGAGCTGGGTTGTGCTATTTATGGTAAGGCCCACTTGATGTGACACTGACACGGAGGTACAGATTGTATTTGCCATCTCACCCTTACTGCTGCCGTTCATCCTGCTATGGCTGTGAGTTGTAGCCCAAAAACTGTGTGCAGGCCTTGCTAATGATTCGCAGCGCAACCGTCATCACCATACACAACGTTTATTCGTGAGCTGAGTCCATAGCATTACCACGCCAATAGCTGACGGACACCTTTCAAGCAAACGTCGCATACGTTCGCACCGGGATGCCGTGGAGCGCCAGCCTCTGCTTGTCCCATCATCATCGTCTCTGGCAGACTCACTTGGAATATCGGCAGCGATGGCCTCGACCGATAGTCTCATCAACAATAGACCAGAATCGATCGCTGTGGCAGACTCATCAATATCACGCAACCACGGGACAGCCACACCGCCTCTGGCTGAAACGGTCAACCACAGTTCCTCGGCGCCGCTACTCCTCACGCCAGCTCAGAAGCTGATGATTCGGGAACTCAATGCCGCCATCCCGCACGCAGAGCGAGTGGTGTCGTGGTTCCCGTGGGCGTATAACAGCCACGCCATGCTGATTTGCCGGTGAGTTGTCTCTGTTACTGCGTTGACGGAACTCGAGAGCTGACTCGGTTACGCCACAGAGACACTGCCCGGTTCCCATGGCAGGAGGATGGTAGAGGGGTGATTAGGAAATGGAGCAGATTCGTGCACGCTGCTGGGCTCAGTGTGCTTGATATGGGTCAGTCGGGTGACACAGAGCTACATGGCGATGTATAACGGTCAAGGGGTGACGCGATGGGCCCGTCTTTCCTGCGTCCATTCGGTGGTGTGGATGCATGAAAGGATAGGCATACAAGTATGCGGCTGGTATTGTCCGATCTCTATAGTGGTTTCTCGCCTGGACCCCAGACAGGCTTGTCGAATACTAGGTTGTCGAGAGCTCTGGTATTCAGCTGCGCGAAGGGGCTTGTATCAGCTTGGAATCATGCAAGGATACTTGACAGCTTACCAGGTGCGGTCCAAGCTGATCCAGCCTGTTGACGCCTAGCAGCCTGAGCGTGGTCTGAATCTCGTCTCGCATGACTGGTAGGGGCGCATTAGCGTACTCTGACTTCAATTCGGCCAAAAGCCAGCAGTAACATGCGGTACCACTCACTTTCAATGGCGTGAACCACCCCCTCCTCGCCGTAGGTGAGGGAGTAGAGGAACGGCCTACCCATGCCGACGCCCTTGGCTCCGAGGCACAAAGCCTTGACGACATCTGTTCCTCGTCTGCAACCTCCGTCGATGTATACCTATCGTCCGGGTTAGCGTCCACGACCGAGAGGACGAGCCCGAATGGCGTCAGAGAGAAGAGGAGGGGGACCCACCTCGCACTTGTTGAGTAAATCCGGACAGATCTTGTTGATCTCCAATAAGGTATACAAAGCTGGCGGCGAGCCGTCCAGCGCTCGACCACTACAGTCCCCACGAATCAGCTAATGGCCCGTTGGTTTCAAGATAGTTTCGACTAACCCATGATTCGATAAGTAGATCGCCTCCACACCCATCTGAGCAGCCTTCATGGCATCTTCCACCGTCTGCACACCCTTCAGACCGATCGGCACCTTGGTGTGCTTTCTCAACCAGGCAATGTCGTCCCATGACAACTTGGGGTCGATGAAACCTCCGACGGAACGACCGATCCCGCCTCCTTTGTTATCTGAAGAGATCTTGCCGCCTGAGATGCCCGATGCCTGTTTATGTGCTAGGCGTGAGCGACACGTCCACGACTGGGGCAAAGCCTCGCCTCACCACTTCGACCTCGGCGCGACTTCGTTCATCGGCCTCTCGCTTACCCGGCGCGGCCGCGTCGACAGTGACAAAGATGGCTTTGAGCCCCAGGTCGTTGATCCGGGACAAGAGCGCTTCCGTCTTTGGCCTGTTCCGGTCCACGTAAAGCTGCATGAAGAACGGTTGAGTGGGGCTGGTACGCGAGTTGATGATGTCTGGTAAGGGTGCCGAAGCGTTGGTCGAGATCTACCAGGAGTAAAGGGTTAGGGACTTGACGATGCTTCTGCCTCGTGTCGAGCGACCGACAGCTCGACGGCTCGACAACCGCGCACAGCCTCACCATCTGGATGATATCACATTGACCTGCGCCCTTGGCTAGCAAGCATTCTCCTTCGGGATGGGCAAGCTTGGCCATACCGGCGGGCGAGATGAAGATCTGCGTCGTTCGTTGATGATCAGCATAAACCATGGGTGTCAACTAGTAAAAGCTCACAGGCAGTGAGGTTTCCTGGCCCAGCATGGTAGTCCGTGTATCCGCCACGTCTACATCGACCAGGATCCGAGGTCGGAAGAGGACCGAGTTGAAGGCTTTGCGATTCAGGTCGAGAGCTGAGCTAGTTGTGAGTGATCGAGCTTGACTTGAACTGTTAACCCAGAACTTACTGTACTGATCTGTCGCGCCGGAGCTCATGTACGCCCACGCTTTACTGGTCAGGTTCCGCCGTGCCGCTTCCTGGGAGTTCTATCAGTATTGACGTTTTCCTCGGTCGTGCCGACCGAAGTCGTCAAAACAACTCACATCGAAATCAGGCAACCCAATAACCTCGCCGAGATCAATCCTTCTCTCTTTCCCTTCTTCCCCTGCAGCCACCTTGCTGATAACTTTGGGTAGCGTCAGGGGATCCACGAGCCCTACGAAGGCCTCATCGTCCAGACCATTCTCTATCGTCCCGGGAGGATGTAAAGGCTGGTAGATGGCTGTGGCGTCTCGTCCTGCCGCACGGTGAATGGGACCTGCACCCCCTGGATGAGCCTGGGCGAACTGTAGGGATCGTCAACCACCGCCACTGGGTCCAATGTAGGTCAACGGCTCAAACCATAGACACTCGAACTGAGGGCCTCCGAAACCCACCTCGGTCAGATCATAGATCCGCCCGTCGATTACCACCCAACAATCCTCTGGAGTATTGTGTTTGTTGACCTCGCTGTAGGGTATCAGAGCTCGGCCCGTCGCGTCCGCCTTTGAAGGCGCTGGATCATCCAGAGCTTCTTCTAGCTTGACATGGGTGGTCGTGGCGTATGTCAGGCCCAGAGCGATCGACACGGCCACCTGGAGCGTGTTTGTAGCTGATCAGTGGTTATCACATATACGAACGCCTAGGAAACTCACCAAGCCTCCCAGCTGGTAGTATCGACTGCCGCTCTGATGGGTCGTGGAACTACTGCTGGCGATCTCTGCGGTCGTGGACAGAGACCTCCTCGCTAGCAACGGTTGCCTAAGGGAACGAGGGGCAGCTAATCTGGCATACCGGAGAGCAGGTCGGACGGTGGCGAGCATGGCGATAGGCCGAATCTGAGTACAGTCACAGTCACAAGTGTCCTCGAGGGGCACCTCGTCTATAACGCTTCTCAAACGCTGATTTCGTATCGCATCCATGCATCACTTACATGTCGTCTTCCAGCCGAAAGTTGCGCCGGACCAATCCTCAAAACCCGAGAAACGCAACAACAACCGCACCAGCGGTATCTACCGGCTCTGAGCGGTACTCGGGCCGGTTCCGGCAAGACCGGGGCTGTACCACGTGGCGTTTGCTACAGCCGGGCGGTATATTGCGGGTAGCTGGGTGGATGCTGGTTGAAGTTTGGGTACATAGTGGGGGGCGCGGTTGTTCTCCATCTCAATCACAGGTGGTATCACTTCGACAGACTGACGGTCAGACCTCACTCAATTTGAAGCCATCAATCATGTCACGCGAGTCAGTCTTGCTCTTCGGTTTGGGCGGTATCGGCGGTATCTACGCCTGTATCCTACAGCTCTCGGGCAAATGCGACGTCCATGTTGTCGCGCGATCCAACTACGATGCGGTCAAGCAGAAGGGATTCAAGCTGGTTAGCCCTAAATTTGGTGATCACGACGGGCTGCAGTTTGCCGGTGGTGAGATAGCTCGTGTCTGTCTCGATCCGATTGTGTCGGGCTAATGCCATTCGGTAACCAGTCTGGAAGTCGACGGAAGATGCCGCGGCGGCTGGTATCAAGTTCTCCTACGGTGAGTGGGTGCGCTCACCAGAGACAATGAGATATCTGATTGTCTTACTCTTCTAGTCCTCTGTGCCAACAAGGCTCTCCTGGACGCCAAGCCTGCACTCTCTGACCACCTCAAGCCGGTCATCACTCCCGGTCTGACCTCTATTGTCCTGCTGCAGAACGGTGTCGGAGCGGAGGAACCCCTACACGCGTCCTTCCAGGATACTACCGTCATCTCCGCCGTGGTGTGGACTGGAGGCAAGGCGTTGCCGAGCGGTGACGGGGTAGAGCAGTTCAACAGGGAGGGTTTGACCATTGGTGTGGATTACAAGCAAGGCGGTGACAAGCAGGCGGAGGATGCCAAGCTGCAGAAACTTGTAGGATGGCTCGAGGCGGGCAAGGGAGATTGCACTGTCACCGAGGATATTCAGAGCGAACGATGGGTCAAGGTGATCTGGAACTGCTGCTGGTGAGTGGGCTTTCCGTCTCGATCGACCCAGGAGAGAAATGCTGAGACCGCAGCAGGAACTCGCTCACCTCCGCCACACGACTCAAGACCGGACCGTTCTTCGAATCGTCCTCTCAAGCTCTGCCATTGTGCTATACCATCATGAACGAAGTCTGTGAGGTGGCTCGAGCCAAGGGCTTGAAAATCCCAGAGGGAACGGTGGACAAGCTCATCAAGCAATGTACCGATGTGGCTTACCCCGGCCTGCCCAGCAGTATGATGGCGGACAACTTGGCCGGTCGACCCATGGAGGTAGAGGTGAGTCAAGAGTTCCCATGACGAGGTGTCCCGGGTCGGCGGTGTCACTCCTTCGGATCCGTCACAGCTGATTCATGAACGTGCTCAGGTCATTCTCGGCACCCCTGTGCGAGAAGGCCAGCGACTGGGTGTACCCGTGCCAACCTTGACTGCGTGAGTACGACTGCGAGTGCGCAACTGTACCATGCGTAACAACCTTGCTGATTGCCGAGCTCCACCCCTCGACCGCGTTGTCATCACAGCATCTACACCATCGTCAAGGCGCTGGACCATGGAAACCTTCGCCCCGACGCCGCCAAAGCATGAACGTGTGTGATGGACGACGCCAAAATAGAACAGGCACGATAGATAAAGCATAAGCATGTATCATGATTAGCTACATCACCTAGACGACGCCTCATTCCAAACCACCTCATTCCAGATGCCTTCTCTCTTCGCCGGCATGACGGTGATGTGTGGAATATGATGACATCAGCAGATTCCCGCCCCGGCCTGGATGAGATCCGGCGGCCATCGGACTCAGGGCAATTCCACGTGCAACTTCCTGATGTACCTGATTGTCATCTGGATCCGGTACGCACGTTTGTGGTTGTTGGCGCTCATCTCGCTTCTGACTGGTCGATCTTCCTTTTTCCTTTTTTTTTTTCGCCATCTTCCAGCCTTACCCCTTCCAGCAGGACACGGGGGCACTCCACACTCGTGAGACGGTGGGGTGGAGGACGAGGTAACGTACGCGGTTGGAAAAGCTGGCAGCAGCCGTGGTCATGGAAAAAAACCCACTCACCACTGGTAGACACTGACCCGGCCATAAAGCCAAGACTTTTGGGCGTCCTTGCCATCACATTCTTTGCTCACACGACCAGTTTGTCGCTCACCGCTGCTCACACGACCACTTCTCGGCGCATACCGAGAATAGCCACCGTCGTCATCCCCATCTCCGTTCTCGGCGAGCGCTCCATCAAGCTTCGTCACGGACCTCCACACCGAAGGTCCATTCGTTATACGTCTCGAATCAAGAACGCACGTTCGCTGGGCAAGCTTTTTATAGCATAGTGAATTCCCGCCAGATTCGCTACACTCGGCGCAGGCATACAAGCGACGTAGATCTGATCCACCCGAAGTTGGCCTGAACTCGATTCAAAAGGACAGACCTTTCTCTCGAACGGCTGCCACTCCCCCCGCTCAATTCGCCATAACAAAACCGGTCACTGTACCGCAACTTGATCACCAGCCCACTTACCAGGTAGCGAAAGCTTGTTGCCCATCATGGCCATGTCTTTCATCCTCCGAGGGGAGAACGACAACACCCCCATGATCGCTCCCCGATCAGAAGCCCCTACTCCCGCCGCCTTGTCTTTGGCCGGTTCTCCGGCTCAAGCGGGTCGGGACCCCAGCGACGACAACAGGACCTTCTCCAGTCTGGATGCCAGCAACGAGAAGATCGACTACGGCCTCTCCAGCGACAGATTCAACAGCAACCACCCGCTGTACCCCGACCTTGCTCCGGAAGACTCTTTCCACAACGGTGTCTACTGGGTGAGTGCATTACCATACGATCCAGTTAGGTGACCTCGCTGACTCATCCCTGCAGGCTGATCTGCCCGGTAAGGAGCGACGAGCCTGGATCAATGCTCAGCAGAACACCGAAGCCAAGCGAGAACTCAAGCACATCGGCGGCATGTTCAAGAAGGACCCTCTCTCCCCCGTCACCGCTTACTTCTCTCGATACGTCATGGGCGGTTTCGGTCTCTTCACCGAAGGTTACACCCTCTTCTCCATCGGTAACCTCGGAGCTCTTTACAAGGCTGTGTGGCCCGCTTGCTGGAGCACCCACAAGGTCTGCGACAAGAACTGGGTTGCCGCCGTCGATTACCTCCAGATCGTCGGTATCATTGTCGGTCAAATCGCTGTCGGTATCGAGGGTGACTGGATCGGTCGACGATTCGGTCTCGTCCAGGACGCTCTCATCATGGCTGTCGGTCTCGTCATGCTTACCGCTTCTTGGGGAACCTCGCTCGAAGGCTGGGTCATCTGCTACGGCTGGTCCCAGTTCTTCTACGGTATCGGTGTGGGTGGTGAATACCCCATGACCTCTACCACCGCCATGGAGTCCAAGACTGTCGCCGGTTCTCAGCGGGACGACAAGCTTCACCGAGGTCGAAACGTCGTCCTGGCCTTCCTCATGCAGGGTTGGGGTCAGCTCTTCAACCAGGGTCTCCTGATCATCCTCCTGCTCATCTTCCATCACTCTGCCAACCCGCCTTACTCGGAGGTCTCTGCTCAGTGGACCTTCCGAGTGTCGTTCGCCATCATGGCTGTCATGACCTTGTGGCTCGCATACTGGCGATTCTACAAGAAGAAGTACCCCTCTTCCGCCCTCAAGAGGTCAAAGAAGAACATGAAGGTGAACCAGTCTGGTTACGATATCGCCTCGCTCAAGCTTGTCGGATCCCACTTCTCTGGTCGACTTGTCGGTACCACTATGGGATGGCTTTTCAACGACTTCCTCTTCTACGGAAACAAGCTCTTCGCTTCCACCTTCATCGGTATCATCGCTCCTTCGTCCAAGGGCAACGTCGTCACCACCTGGAACTGGAACTTGGTCAACATTGGTGTTTCGCTCGTTGGTTACTACCTCGCTGCGATCTTGATCGACAACAAGTTCTACGGACGAAAGAGGATGCAGATCATCGGTTTCTTGGGTGATGGTGTTCTGTTCCTCATCTGTGCTAGTGAGTTGACTCCAGGTGGATATCTGAATGCAAGCGCTGACAATGACCCTCAGTCTGGTACAACGAGCTCTCCACCCCCCAGCACATCCGAGGATTCCAGACCATCTACTACCTTTCCAGCTTCTTCCAGCAGTTCGGCCCCAACTGTACCACCTTCCTTCTCGCTGCTGAGGTCTTCCCCGTCTCCGTTCGAGCCACCGCTCATGGTCTCTCGGCTGCCTCGGGTAAGCTCGGTGCGCTGCTCCCCGCCGTCATCTACAACTACGTCGACACCCACACTCGATTCTGGATCGTCTGGCCGTTCGGTATCGCCGGTGTCTTTGTCACCTGGCTTTTCATCCCCGACACCACCGGTCTCGACCTCCGAGAGCAGGACCGATACTGGGCCTTCGTCCGAGCTGGCCGAGCTGGGGACTATCACGGTGTCGCCGTCCACCCTCAGCACTTGTCCCTCTGGGAGAAGTGGGTCCTCAAGCGACACCACGCTTACGACGCCGAGAAGGACCGACTTCAGCGAGTCCAGGAGCTCAGGATGATGTTCGAGGAGAAGAAGCGAGCTCTCGCTGACGAGAAGCACGACATGCACGACGAGGACGAGGTTGAGGAGCCCGAACTCAGTCACACCGCCTTCCACCACTTCAACAACGAGAGCGAAAAGTCGCTCTCAAATCGCAACTTGAACTAAGGCCTTGATGATTTCTCCAGCATCTGCATTGTAACGAAATAACCAAAAACATCATCAACATTACCCGACACACCTATCATCCTCTAATGCGATATCTCGCCCACCATCATTTAGACTGATATAGACACGGGACGGACCTCCCCAAATGTTGCTATGCATCCCTTGAACGATATGGCATCGGGTGTCGGTTGACTCTGTCTCAAAGGATGGCCTGTTTTATTGTTGACGTACAGGCACTGTAGGTCGGAGGAAACTCGGCGTTCTTACACCGTTTTTACACTATGGGTAACTGTAGGTGGCACCACGACTACCGTCCCACATTTCCGCCTCACTAACTCTGCCTCAGCTAACGATCCTGACCCTCATCCCATCGTCTTTCCTTCTCTTTCCCGTCACGGGGCTTGCCATCCACCGAAGCCTTTCGTCCATCTCCCTTCGTTCCCTGAATCTTTACTGATCTTTACTGGTTTCCCACTGCTCTGTCGTCTGAGTTATCAATCTGGGCTCATCGCCGTTGCCTTTCAGGATGACTACTTACAGGGACGCCACTGGGCAAGAATATCCTTACTACAAGGCGTGCCAGGGGAAAGGTGACCTCGTCATCATCACTTCCGACTGCTTTGCCTTTAGGGTCAATCGAGAGGTATTGACTAGCGCGAGGTAGGTCCTTTTGCCTGGAGGAAATCCTGCTGATGTCAGCTTAGTTTGGTCTTCCGAAAGCAGTTCGAGGCCTGCGGATCCAAGGACGGTTTCATTCAGCTCCAGCATTCTGCCATCGTCCTCGCATTGTACATGCAATCCATACAAGATCGTGCCATTAATCTCAAAGTGATCCAGTGGCCCGATTTCCTCGCCGTCTTCGAGCTCCATACCAAATATCAAACGATCAGCTATGGTCGCAACATTTTACATGCGGTCTCGCCTATCCACCGCTTTGGTCCGACGACTGGCAAACAGATTCTATCATTGGCGGGGAAGTGCAGCGACATCCTAACAGCCTGTCGGGTGCTTGCTCATGCTTCCGATTGGGAGAACGCCTTCCTTGGAAACGAATCGATGTTTGACTACAGTGTCGTCGAGGATCTTCCTGGCAAATGGGTATGGGCATATATGAGAGCTTTGCAGATACAACATGCAGAGAAGGAGAAAGTCAACTGGAAAGCACTGGCTGCCGACTTTTTAGATCTCGCATTGGCAGGTCCCCTACGCGCAGCAGGCCCCATACAAGACCGTGCTTACGTTCGCTTCTTAGTGCGGCTCACATCGCCTGACACCTGGGACATAATTAAAGAGCAGTATCAATCAGCAAATCAGCTCGTGGTTTGATGAGCGAGCCAGGTATGATTTGTTTCTGCGATGACCAGCTGGTGGCGTGTCAGTACCTTTCTGGGCGCGTGCGAACGCCGTGGTGCATCATTCCGTGGCACAGATTCCTAGGCCAGGCGAGAGCTTAAGACTTTCTATTAACGCTCGGTTGGTTGCTGTGACCGTCTGCGCCGTTGTGATGCATATCAATGCGTACCAATCCGTGTGCACATGGGGAATAAGCAGTGTCAGTACGTTTACCGCAACGAATGACCTCGCTTTGAGCCCCTGCGAACGAAGATCGTGGCGGAGATGGCCGCCAGCGATGACGACGAACGCCAACAATGGGATGGGCACGGTATCAACATGGGGCTATGAGCATTGAATGCAGCCTATGTCAGGAAGCGTTGCATAGATATCAAGATGAGCGCAGCCCCGGCACGATCCGCACCTCCCCCGCCTCCTCCCGAGGACGACACGGGAGCTTCGCCCCGTGAGTTCACCTGCGGTTCCTCCAACAGCGCTCCTGCCCCCAGCGAGCTCGACCGAATACTGACGCGGTTCTGGTGGCGCAGAGGAGAGACTGCTTGCTGCTGCCAAGCATGATAACGAGGAGATGATGAACCAAGCTCTGCTGGAGCTTGAGGATGTGAACTATGTTGATGGGTGAGTTGAGGGGGAGTGGACTCGGTACAAGTCACGTCGTTAACCTCTCTTGGGGTCACGAAGACTGGGTAACTCAGGTGAGACCGGTTGATTCTGAGCGTGATGGTACGATAGTTAACGCTTGCTAATGCCCACCTGCTACCATTAGCACTGCACTACGCGTAAGCTTACCCCTATGTGATTCCGACTCTGTATTGATCTCGCGCAGCATCATGAACGCCTCGACCGGCATATTAGAACTCCTCCTGGAACACGAAGAATGCGACCTTGATGCGCGTAATCGACTTCACGGTGATACCCCACTGCACATCGCGGTGAGAAACAAGTGGGAGGAGCACGAGGGGATGAGGCTGTTCCTGGGTATGTGCTGTTATTGCTTGTCCTAGACGGCTCGGCTGATAGTGTCCATAGTTGGATCGCTGCTGGAGTCAGGTGCCAACACAAAGTATGTAAAGGAATACTGACTCCCTAGGACCTGTGCTGACGCTATGCAAAAGGGTAAAGAACAGGTATAATCAACGACCTATCGACCTCCTTCCCCCTTCACACGAGAGCGCGGACCTGAACTCGGACGATGAGAGAATTCGAGCTGCCATTAGGAGAACAGAGGCCGAGGAGATGGTAGCTTGGTCTGGCGATGTTGCCGAAGGTGAGACGATTCGTCCTTCAGCTTAGACGCCCACTGACAGATATATAGAAGACGACATGGTAGACCCCGATGATGTCGCTTCGGACTCTGACTAGTTGTGTGATACTGGTGCTTCTTGGTACAGCATACTAGGAGGGTTATGATACGACAAGGATACCATTCTGCGATGGTATCTTCCTACCCTTATTGCATGTAATAGTCCCTCAACATGAAAATTGTCACCCGCTGAGCACAGCAACGGGCTGGCTGACATGAGATCGACGGCAATCCTATTCACTGAGCTACGAAGATAGGTCTCGTGATACTTGCTCTGGCCCAGCTGAGCTCGGTCCACCCGGGTCGCCATCATCACACGTGTCATCTGGCACAGCTTCGGAAAACCAGCTCGACGCTTCGAGATCCGATCCGTATCCCCAGACCGAACGAGCACATGTCGGGAACACGGACTCATGATACCAGCGACAACTCAGCCGAGTGTCCTTGCATGACTCATCTTAGCACTGCGTGTTCTTATCAGCTCAGACTCTGCTTTCAAAGACCGAACACCGCAACGTCGGTGCGCGAGCCCAAGCCGTCTTTCGCGGCGAAGCGGAGGCGGTCTGAATACTGGCTGCCACCAAGAGACCAGTATAGGCTAAATGCATCCTGGTAGGCGGCGACAGTGTCAGATGTCAGTTTGACTGGGACCAACAGAGGACCGTGGTTCAGTGCCGCCCGGTGCCCCAAAGTTAGGCGCGGCAGATGGCGGGATCAAATTCATGCCTGATGCGTTTCCGTCCGAGTGCGTCATCGGGTGCAGCAGAAGGGGAGAAAGGCATGGCAAAAGCGCAGAGACGAGCGGGCAACATCCCCTAAACACATTCTTCAGTCCATCCGTTTGCATAAACCACATTGAACAAACTATTGAATCCACCGACATGTCCCATAGAGCACACTTTGCCGAGCCTTCCACTCCTCCCGTTGAGAAGGTCGAGTCGGAGGCTCACGTTGGAGGCCGAGGAAAGGAGTCTGAACCTATTCCCTTCTCAAGGTGTGACAGCTGGCCTGACCATGGTCAAGTTTACAGCTGATAGCGCTCTCGCAGACCATCTACACCTACTCCCGCCCATGTACGTGTTCTGATTTTTTGTCGCTCCGCAATTTTGACGGATGGGACTGACCTGCTTTTGATCTGCAGGACCAGCTCGCATTTGTCGGTCTTGGGGAGATGGGAAAGAGGATGGCGGCCAACTTGGCCAAGCACTTGGCCGAGCAGGGACAAGTGAGTACAAGAGGTGCGAGCCTTCGCATACCCGACTGCTGACGATTCACCTAGCCACCCCTCATGGTGTACAACAGGAAAGAGGACGGAGTACACAAGTTCCTCAACTACGCCGCGGCTCACGATGTCCCCGAGAGCTCGTACAAGGTTGTGAATGATCTGGAGGAGATCGGCCGGACGTGAGTGCGGCGAACGAAAAGTGGCGCAAGACCCCCTAGCCCCGCTGATGTAAAACCTATCAGTGCCGATCTCGTAGTCACCTCGTTGGCGGGCGACGAAGCGGTAGAGCAGGTCTACGCTACTCTCTTCGCTGGGCAGGAGGTGGGCCTTGTTGTCGCCAGGCACGGACTTTGCTCATAGCTTGCATTTGTGACAGACTCAGAAGGGTACCGGTGACGGTATTGTCCCTGGCGGACGAGGCAGAACCACCGTCTTTGTGGACACCAGCACCGTGCGTTTCCCCCGCGCGCGACTCGTTACGGGCAGTACACTGACTCGCCCTGTCAGATTTACCCCGCGACTGCCGGCAAGATGGAGCGACTCGCTTCATCCGCCCCGCACCGATCGTTCCTATCGTGTCCCGTCTTTGGCGTACCCAAGGCTGCGGAAAGCGCCGACTTGATCCTCGCCATCTCTGGCGACTACTTTGCCAAGAAACACGCCGCGCACGCCCTGGTACCTGCTATCGGCAAGAAGGTCATGGATCTGGGAAGTAATGTAGAACGAGCGATGTCTTTCAAGTAAGTATGCCTCCTGGCTGCCATGGGCACAGAAGGAGGCAGGATGTCAATTAAAGGAAGCACCCAGACTGATCGCTTGATCTTGCAGGCTCGTCGGTAACGCTCTCGAACTTGGCTTCATCGAGCTCCTGGCCGAGTGCTTCACCCTCTGCGACCAGTCTGGTGTGGGATCCGACAAGCTCGTAGAGCTCATCAAGGACCAGCACAAGTCTCCTGCTTTGATCCGATACGCCGACCGAATCACCAACAACAAGTTTGACTCGGAAGGCGGCTTCAACCTCGGTGGGGGTATCGGTGATGCTCGGTGAGTGGTTCATCCACCTTGCAAAGGCTACATCACCCACGAAGTTCGAGCGCTAACTCATCTTGCGCCCAGACACATCCGACAGCTCGCCGACAGTGTCAATGTGCCGATGCCCACCATGGATGTAGCTCAGCAGCACATGCTCTCGGCCCGAGCGCACGGCGGGGACAACTTGGACTGGACCGCGTTGGTCGGAGGACAGAGGATCGCGGCTGGTCTCAAGCCATTCGCCGGGAGGGTGAGGCTCGAGCGATACGAGGAATAGAGTGTGAGGTGGGAAACGGGATACATAGTTAGGGTTACAGCAGAGGTTCCACGGCATGCACAGGTGTCATAGTACGATCCGATGGTGCTAGCTTGAGAACCGCTTGGGAACTCTGCTCGCCCCATGTACACCCACGCGTTGTGGATGGCTACCGATCGGTGTTTTTGTGTGCTGGGCGACCTGGTTCACGTGAGTCCAGCGGGAAGTCATGCGCAGACTACGCTCAAGCTGGGAGTAAATACAGCGTACGTGAGATTGACGTATGGTTCTTACCAGGCCGATCTTTACTGGAGGTAATACATGTTCTCCTGAACAAGTTAGAAAGAGCATCAGAGCAGTGGACCAATATGCTTGAAGCTGCATGCACGGTTCTCAAGCGGTGTGAGAAAGATGCAGGGGAAGTGGACACTCGGGTATGACACCCTCCACTACGCGTTTCCCCAGAGGTGACAACTGTGGTGGGTTTACGTAGCTTGCGGGAATAAGCCACGTGCAGATTAGAGTTACAGGGAAAGATAACCTACTGCGCGTTGGACAGTCGTCGCTGTTTCCGGATCCAGCTCGAGCCGCGACAGGTTTCGTTTCGACGATACGCAATATTGGCACCGCCAGAGAACTGGTTGATACGGCTCGTCAGCCTTTGAAGGGGACTCGCTACCGATACTCGTGGATCCTGGCTCCTTGTCGGCAGCCGTCATCGAGGTCCGAGCTGGAGCACACCAAAACACCCATTACTTGGTCATCATGCCTGGTCTAGGTTCGCCCTTTGCGAGGGCCGCTGCGCTCTTGCTGGTCGGCGCATCAGCATGTCTTCATGCGAGCGCTTTCCGAGGTAAGTGTCTGGGCCGTGAGGCCGCCGCATAGCTGTGGTCACGCTAGGTGTGATCACTGACACCCCTTGCACAGTCCCCATCAAAGACACGGACTCTCTGCGAGAAGTATGCTCGGGCATGTACGGAGGCAAGGACGCCCACATTGAAGGTGTGTACTTGTAGAACGATACCGATTCGCGAAGGGAGCTCTGGGCCTGACACTTCTCGCAGTGAGCTTTGACTCGACCTCGTCCGGCCAGGTGGCTCTGGTCATCTACGAGTGGAAGGACGTACCATATTTGGGAGTGGAAACGCAGGACAACACGGTGGGTGGCGTAGACCGACCTGTGCGCGTCGCCTTATAGCCAGGCATCAACGTCGGCGCCGTTGACATTTCCCTCGTCTCATCAGCGAACGTATATCTGCACCACCTCGGCCGTTCGATCAGGCCTGTGCCTTTCTACTGAGCTCGGTGGCTTCATCACCTCTCTACCAGAAGGTGTCACCTCCGACTCGACGTCCATCTACACGACCCCTCTAAAGTTCTCCTCGGATGGCTTCTCCAGCCTGCCTTCGGCCCCTTCAGACCCGTCAGTCCCGGAAACCAACGAGGATGAAGCGGAGACGGGAGGTAGCGAAGACACCAGCGAGCAGGGCGAACAAGGGGAGCAGACCGATGAATCTATGGGATCAGGCGGTGGAATGGAAATGGACTCACCGACGCCTTATCCCAACCCGGACGACGAGGGCGTAGATTACGGACCGGACGGTGACGCTTCGCAGGAGGTCCACGTGGACGAGAGCGTTTCCATCGGCGAAGGGCAGTCGGGCGAGACGCAGGAGGACAGCCTGTTCCCTGTTGGTGATGCCGATTGGAGGAGGAAGAGGCAGATTGGCGACGAGATCATCGGAGGGATCAGCGACACTATCGGTAACAGCGATGAGGAGCTTGGCGGCGGACAGGAAGAGACCCCAGAGGAGCCCGCGTCGGACGATAACTCGGGCGTGGGCTCGACCGCTCCCGGAGAGGTTCCCGTCTACTCTGGGCTTATCACCTATGCTGTTCCAAAGACCGGATACTACTGTGTCGGTGAGTTGTTGTCTTCCCTCCTTCACGAAGATAGCAGCAGAGGGGTAGCTGATACTTCTGTCAGGCATCGTACCTGTCACACTCGTCAATACCCGATCGAACATGCCACTTGACGCTCGAGATGCCACTCACGCCGAGTACTCTGGATTAGTCCTCTTCAAGAACACCTTCGAGGGCGAATTACCTGCCGTCGAGTACCCCAAAATCAACGTGAGTAGCGTTTCTGCTTCACAGAGGATTTGTTCAGATATTGGATACATTGCTGACCTCAGAACGCACCAGTTCTACCTCTTCCTCAGTGTGGTCTACTTTGCCCTCGGGTGTGGATGGGCATATCTCTGCGTCAAGCACCTCCGCGAGCTTCTGTACGTGGATCGAATCCAATGACACCACTCTCGACTAACCCCATTTGCATCCGCGCAGCCCCATGCAGTACTACATCTCTGGCACCATCGTCTTCCTGCTTATCGAGATGCTGGCACAGTTCGCATACTACCGATATATCAACAAGCATGGAGGCGGCACGACATCGATCATCTTCCTGTTTGTGATCGCCATCCTGAACGCCGCGCGAAACTCTCTCAGCTTCTTCTTGCTGTTGGTAGTCTCAATGGGTCTCTCCGTTGTCACGCAGAGCCTGGGAAGCGTGATGAACAAAGTGCGGGTCCTGACGGGATTGCATTTTGTCTTCGGCGGTGAGTCAGCAGATATGACCTGCGACCGCAACATCAACTGATGTTGAGCCTGCCTCAGTCATGTATGCGGTCGGTACTGTAGAGGTCGAGCTGGACGTGAGTGAGACTGGTGTTTGTGCAGAGGAGCGTGTTCAAGATGCTAATGACTCGTAACAGAGTGCTTCTCTCATCACCGTGCTCTTCCTCATCTTTCCCCTTGCGCTTACACTCACTGCCTTTTTGATGTGGATCATTGTGTCGCTGAACGGTGGGTTTGGCTACACTACGACTATGATTGTGACTGACCACGTCGCTGACTCTCGCGAACAGGCACGATCATGCACCTGCAAGCACGCAAGCAGCGATACAAGCTCAAGATGTTCCAGCGACTCTGGCGCATCCTCATCATCTCGGTGATTGCGGTCGCAGCCTTCTTTGTCGTTTCGTCCATGAGCCTGTCTAATCGATTGGATGAGGGTGAGTCGGACAGGAACCAAGAGCCACTCTATATAGGACGAGCTGACGCCTGTCCAGACTACGCTCCCAATAATTGGAAATACCGATGGATATTGCTGGACGGGTCTCTAGCGACCATCTATCTCTGCGCCTTTGCAGCCATCGCTTGGCTCTGGCGACCTGTGAGTCTTCTGACGTTGAATGACAGGGTGCGGAAAGATGGCTAATGTATGGTCACTATCAGAACCGAGACAACGTCCAGTTCTCCATGTCACAAGAACTGGCCCAAGACGAAGCGGAAGCTGACGCGGAGGACTACGAGATCGACTCGCTGGAAGCTGGCCGAGCGCATGGCATGCGACCTCTAAATGGAGAGGATGATGACGAGCACGTCGGTTTGGTGGGAGAGAGGGACAACAACGTCGTGTTTGCCATGGGCGATGACAGCGACGAGGAGGACGGCGAGCCTGGCAAGAAGGGAGGGTACAGGGATGATGAGGATGGGGGTGAGGGGGACGATGACGTGAGGAAGGGGAAGCATGACTAGACGTCGTGCATCACGCCTGCTTGTGAAGAGGTTACGCTGCTCATGCATATACAGTAGATGGCTTTTTGAGACTGGATATTATAGACTGTGATCATGGTTATGCAACGATGGCAGGGTGCGAACGACGCCACGTTCTGAACTAAACCGGGTTCGGCTCGGAAGCGGTGATCCCGGGAGGCCAAGGGGAGAGAGTCGGTACCGATGAGGTAATACATTGCGAGTGTTAGTTGCAGCTGAGGTAGATGGCGGTGAGCGGCAAGGGGGCGTCTGGGTATGTTCACATCGATGCTGCTTGGGCTGTCTGTCATATGGTGACTGGAGCAGATCAGTTCGAAGCTCAGAGCAACTCTTACATTGCACCAATCCCAGCTCAGCACCCTCGAACCAACCCCACACCATGTCGTTCGCATACACGGCACAGGCACGGAGGTCGTCCAAGACCAACATTCCGAGCAGCATGAAATACGTCTCGTGTGGGTGTCTCTCTTTTGCTGGAGATACGTCGAACGGGGCACTGATCTCCGGCCGTGGACCCACGTAGACAGGTCCAGGGGTAACCCTAGACCCATTGTGGGTGTGCTTGACCCCTCATCCACCACGGTGACGCCCCTGCGATTCCCGGACAACTCGCCGGTGAGGTCGTTGCATCACCTGATTGAGGAGTGGGACAAGTGCTGGGAACACTTGATCCCTGGTACGCCGGTGGAGAACGTGTCGGACGTGATCATCTTGGCCCCGCTGAGGGGAAGGGATGTGATCTGCGTGGGGAAGAACTACAAGGAGCACGCGGAGTGAGTGGGCGAAGCCTGGTTTCAGGCGAGATGGGCCGGATGCTGCACGCATGTGTATGGGAGCGCTCGCGTGCTCGGTTGTACGATGCAGCATCGCTGACGAAGCCGCTGTGCTTAGGGAGTTCCACAACAGCGGGTACGACAAGAGCGACGACAAAGCCCAGCCAGATTTCCCAGGTGTGTACTAGTTCTCTGCGTGGCTCGTCTCTTCGCCGTCGGCCTCGCGGTGAGAAGCATGTACTGATGCAGAACCCTGCCCACCCAGTCATCTTCACCAAGCGAGCCACGTCCATCATCGGGACCAATGCCAGCATCTACCCTCACCCGCGGTTCACCCAGGCTCTTGATTACGAAGGCGAGTTGGCCATTATCATTGGGCGAGGTGGACTGGGCATCCGTAAAGAGGACGCCTGGCAGCATGTGTGGGGGGCGACTATCGTAAATGATGTGAGTGGTGTGGTGTGTGGTATATGGGGCGGCCTTCTGCCTTGTGACAGGGGCGGCGTGGAGGTCCCAGCCCGCGAGGTTTGGATCATCTGGTGCCTCGCCGCCTTCAGCCACCCAACGGACAGCTTGAGTCCGGACGAACTGACAGCTCGACTGACCTTTGACACCACCAGGTCACCGCCAGGGACAGGCAGCGCGATCACAAGCAGTTCTACATCGGCAAGTCGCTTGACACCTTTTGCCCTATGGGTCCATGGGCCGTCCACTGTGAGTCCCGCTGCCGCACCTGGGCGACCTGCATCTTCCTGCCGTCGCCGTCTTCGGCCCCGCTGACACGCCTCAGCCTCCGTCCTGGACTGGAACAACCTCCACCTCACCACCAAGCTCAACGGCCAGGTCGTACAATCCCAGAACACCTCGGAACTCATCTTTGACATCCCAACCCTCATTGAGACCCTCTCGGCGGGTATGACCCTCCAACCTGGAGACGTCATCGCCACAGGTACCCCGGCGGGCGTCTGCCTCTCCACGGGGGTCTTCCTCAAGGATGGGGACCTGGTCGAGGTGGAGATCACCTCCATCGGGACGTTGAAGAACAAGGTCGTCGATCGGGGGGTGGCGCCAGAGTGCGCACCGGTCCGACTGACCTAAGCTCCGGGCCTGCCTCGCGCGATTCCTGTCAGCGCCGTGGTTAACCGGTAGCCTTGTTGAATATCGATTCTCGCCTACAACACACCCGAATCAGTAGACCAAGCCAGAGCAAGCAGACAGACAATGATGGACATGGTGATGCATCTATATTTATTACTCAGATCGCTACAATGTCCAAGATGTCCCGTGGCCCCGCTCCAAACTGGTGACATCCCTTAGAACTTGTAAACCTCCTCGGAGGTGTAACCAAGCTCCTTGAGCGCACCAGCAAGCTCACCCTGCCTGGGTCCATCCTTGGGTCCAGAGATGGACTTGACCTGAGGAGGGGGTCCACAAACAAAGGCCATGACCTTCTCGGACGAGTTGGCCGATCGGGGGAAGAGCTTGGAGATCGTGTCGGCAGTGACAAATCCAGTCTCGCCTGAGCGATGTCAGTGGGGTCATGAACACGAAACGGCCACAGCAGGGAGCTGATCCCTTGCGCCGCGGGGCGAAGAACGCGTAACTCACCCTTCCATCCTCGAGGTCCCTTGTCAAGGACGTACTGCACGTCGAGCCTGTCCGGGTGCTGCTTGGCGAGGTTGTCCCACTCCTTCTTGAGCACTGAATGAAGGGCATGTTATCAGCCACCAGGCCCGCTTTGGCTTCTCAAGCACTCACAGATGTCCTTCTCGGTAACATTGGAGAAGACAAGGGTCCACTTGGTCTTGTCCTCGGGTACGGACAGCGAATAGCTGATGAGCTGGTACATGGGAGTGATACCACTTCCACCGGCAATGGCAAGTCCTCGGTCAAAGGTGTTGGGGCTGTACTGGTACTTGGGGATAGGACCCTTGAACATGAGCTGGTCTCCAGGCTTCATGGAAGCGATGTAAGGAGTAAGCTTGCCGTCCTGAAATTGAGGGCGTCAGCTGGTCTTATCACAACCGGAAGGATTGGCGTAACGCCGAAGGCCTCACCTTGTACTCCTTGATCATCAGCTCGAGACCGCCCTTGGCCTCCGGAGAAGAGATCGGGGTGTAGGGTCTGTCATGGATGAACCTCAGTACGGGTAGCATGGTCAAGCGCAGCTACACTCACCGGATGACAGGCTTGCCCTTGTCGTCCTTGACCTCGTTATCACCACCAGGCGACTTGACGAGCAAGGCGCTAGCAGCCTTCCCACCGGCAATCTTGTCGTTGCCATCCTCGCCAAAGCTGAAGTGGTAGATCTGGGTGTTGTGGTTGTAAGGCTCGATCTTGGAGAGGGTGAAAGGAACCCATGAGTCCCTAGGTGAAGTGTCAGCCGCCTCACAAAGCTTCGATAGGTGCAGCGGGTCCGCGAGGACGCACTTGATCAAAGCACCCATAACTCCCTCGCCCTGGTTGGCGGCATCCTTCTCAGCCTTGAGACCCTTGACCTTGTTTTCGGCCTTGGCCTCCAGTTCCTGCGCCCGAGCAGTGATCTCCTTCTTGGCGGCTGTAACGCAAATAGGGTCAGCTTGGGGTTCACATAGGGACCGCCGGATTGAGCTGACCAGGGTTGTACTGGAGATAAGCGTATGCTCCGAGACCGGCCTGAATCGATCACGTCAGCTTGACAGGGCCTACGACGGGGCAACATAGCTCACAGCACCAGCAACCGAAAAGATCAGGCCGTAGTCTGCGGGGCGTCAGCTTGGCAGCGAAGATCTTGGCGCAGAGCTCACTAGGGCCGGCTCCCGGTGCAGCCGAGGCGTATGACCTGGCCTGACGAGCGACGTTGGCCTGTCAAGAAAATGATATTAGCTAAACGACTTGCGGCTGAAATATCAGCGCAGCGAGTGATCGCCGGCCACTGACCGAGACGGTAGGTCGGACAGTCCGAGCAGCAGAGAAGAGACGAGAAGCCATGGTGTATGTTTTGGGGTTGTTTTGAACAATGTCTACAAGGAAAGAGAGGAAGGAGGAAAAGAGGATACTTGTCGATCGTCATTGACGCGGGGTCGGTGGCCGTGATCGGCTGTTTACGTAAATGTCTGTTCATGGAGGGGCGCCAGGGTGGACAGCCTGATTACATGGGATCATCATTATAATGGCTACAGTATCACTACTCATACACGTTGGGGTCAGACTACTGCGCTCTACCGCGGGTGACTGCTTCCTACGAGCAGTATGTGGAAGCGGCGCCCTTTTGACAGACATAAGGCATGAGCTTGGGCTCGGCAAAGATCTTGGGCTCGTACGCCACGACTGCGACGGCGTCCAGCGCCGCCTGCTTGATCACACCGGGGATCTCGACGAACGGGTTGGGAACGGTCGTGTCACTGGTAAGGAAGGTACACTGGTTGAGACTGAATCGAGAGAGGTCGGCTCGACCCTGGTGAGTCAACGCATCGTAGGCGAGGTAGAAGGCGGGGGCGGCGATGGTCATGCCAAAGTGGTCCACGACGTAGGCCGGGCATGCCTGCTGGATCTGGATGACCGCTGCTCCAGGAAGATCACTGGTGGGGTTGATGACCTCTGGCTGGATGATATCGTCAAAGATGGTGTATAAGCTGGTGGTGGGTACCAAGTTGCGTCCGCCCTGAGCGTTCTGCGCTGCGAGGTAGTGTGACCCTACGCTCTGCTGGAGGACGCTAGGCTCGCATCCGCCCTGAAGGAGGTCCTGGCCGGCGCACAGGAATGGTCCTTCGGCTGTACCGTGGAAGTCACCGGCGAGGGAAACGAAACCCGATACCGAGTTCCTCGCGCTGGGCCAGAACTCCAAAGCCCACTGAACGTTGATGTTGCCTTGACTGTGACCGATGATGAAGACCTTCTTGGTCTTGCTCTTGGCTGCGAGCGTCTTGATGTTGTGAGCGATGTACTCCGCGGTCACCTGGGCGTCACCGAGCGATCGAGAGGGGGACGTGAACCATGCGATGTCGTAACCAACACTACGGATGGTCGACGTCTCAACGTGGAGTCATCAGAGCTGGATGAGGAGGACTCACCCCTTGTTGGGCAGGATTGTGTTGTACGGTCCGCTACCCCACGTCTCCTCACCGGTGGACCCGGTGCCGTGTACCAGAAACACGATACCACCGGCCTTGTTCTGGAACCCATTGGGGAAGGTGATGACGCTGTCGAGCTCGCTACATGAGAGAGAGTATGGGGCGTCTCCAGCAGCGGACGAACATCCGTTGGAAGTCTGCACTTTGCTTGCGGGGCTCACGAGGCCGGACGCAGAGGCCGACGCGGCGGCTGCACTGATGCTGGCGTGTGCGGCGGACGAGAGGGATGAAGCGGCCGCCTTGGCCGAGGAAGTGGCAGAAGCAGATCGTGCAGCCGAAGATGCACGAGAGCTGGTCGCCGCGGCTTTGGCGGCGGCTGACGATTTGGAGGCCGCTCGGGAAGTAGCAACGCTGGACGCAGCGGCCTTGGAAGAGGCCTTGGGCGACGACTTGGCAGCCGCCGAGGAGGCAGCAGCGGACGCACGAGAGCTGGACGCTACGACCTTGGCAGCGGGCGTGGCTGAGCTTTTCGCTGCGCTAGTCGCTGCGGCTTTCTGGGCGACCGACGATACAGCGCTGCTGGCTGCGCCGCTTCCTCCAAGCTCGACATTGATCACTCCTGGAACACCGACATTGATCGCTCGACCTTGCTCGACGGGCTGCAGATGTCGTCAGTCAGAATGATCAGAAGCCCGTCAACGATATAACCCACTCGACTCAAGACAGGAGCAATCAGCAAGCTGAGCGCAAGGAGCTGCGAAGGACCGATCATGGTACGGTGCGAGGGTGCGGTGGGCTGTGGTGGTCGATGCGGGCTGATCGCTGAGGGAGCAGGACGAGAACGGGCACGCAGATCAAGTATATGAGTACGTTTTGACCTTCAGACTGGATCGACCTTGTCCCCTATCGCGACCACATCAACCTTATCCAGATCCCATACGGTATAGCCCAGGACGAACGACTGGTTCGGTTCCCGTCAACCTGCTGGTGACATGACGCTTCTTACGTTTCGACGGTGTTGATGGCCGAAACGTGACTTTTGCGGGATTCAATAGACCTCTTCATCAAGCTCGTTAGCGTCGTTCGTATTGTGGTGCCCTGCGGCATCATTAGCGTAAAGCCGTCCGAGATATCACTCTCAAGCTGATGCGTCGACCACCGATATGACCAGGAGGCGTTCGGAAAAACCTTGAATAGCTTGTTTGCGAACGCCTCCAATTCCAGACCAAACCCCCGCCCCGCTTCCAAACCTCATTCTCCCTCGTGTGGGTGGGCGTACGATACGAACGGCCGACATACAATCTATCGATCTCATTGGAGTGTGCCGTCGGGGTCAGTGGCGTCTGTGACGATTACTCTGAGGCCTTTCCAGCGTACTGGGACAGGGACGATGGTATTCGAAGGATCACGGCATGGTCGAAGGACCCTGACAGTTCCAGCTATGACTTCCCTCCGCTTTACGTCGTAGCCACGTCTACCCCTGTCCGCGTTTCCAGGAGTACAGGTATGGATCCCCGGACTTCCTAGCGCTCCCGACAAATTGCGCTTTAGTCCCACAAATCGCACATTAGGTGACGACACCTTGCGGACGACGTCTCGTTGTGGCCGATGGGTAGGCTGTGGCACCTGTCTCCAATTCATACTCACTCCAATCAGGCGCTCACTGATGTTACAATCTGATATCGTCTGGCCGGACCGTCCGGATGTCATCATCTTGACATGTATACCGGCGAGTCGAGACCGTCAGGTATCCTAGGCTCCATCAATGGAGCTAACGGCCAATCTAACGGGACTTAGCCCCACTTGATATCGATTGTGGACGTGCGTCAGATCGTCATGACACTGGATAGACAGCTCCAGTCGTGATAGCTGGAACGGGCCTCATGTTATCACAGTCCGAGAGAACGGGAGGATGTGTATAAAGACCGTCGCTCCTGGCGATTTCAACTCTTCTCACATCACCAAAGCCAGCCTTACCAACCCAGCCACTCACCCTCAGCCCAGCCTACCACCCGGCCCAGCCCAACCCAACCCAATCCACCTGACCAACATGCGATTCAGCACCATCTTCTCCGCTACCATCCTCGCCATCGCCTTCGGCGCTACCGCTGCCCCCATCGAGGTCCGATGCCCCACTGGCGGCAGCACTGGCGGTATCAACCTCCTCAGCGGTAACGATGTCCGTAAGTGCCCCCGTCTTACATTCATGAGAGCAACCCACTGACTCGTTCTTGCGTAGTCTCCGGTCAACAGGTAGACGGCTCTGGCAACCCCGTCTTTGACGGTAACGGAAACCCCGTGTTCAAGGGCAACGGTAACGGTGAGTCGCGCTGTGTCACGGTAGCATGGCAAAGCAGCAGCTGACCCAAGCTCTTCATAGGCAACGGAAACCCTGTAGCCACTGGCAATGGAAACCCCTCGGCCAACGGAAACGGAAACCCTTACGCCATTGGTGAGCTTTGAAGGACATTTCCCCATCCGACATGGTTACTGACTAGTCATTCTAGGTAACGGTAACCCCAGCGCCACTGGTAACCACGCCGACGGCAACAACCTCGAGCAGGCTCTGGGAGGCCTCCTGGGTAACACTGGTGACGCCGTCAAGAAGACCTCTGAGAAGGCCAAGTCTTGGTAGATTAGGGTTTTATAATATAATTGTATCGAGTATGCCTACCATGTATCCATAGTCAACGACATTCTCGCAAGGCCCTAGACATCTGCAATTTAAACCATTCTCATTCAATCCATACAGCTATGTGATCAGACAAGTATCTGAGATTGAACCGAGATACACCAAATGCATACAACCGAGAATCGGACCGGACAAATTCTACACCTCGACAGTCGGGCCCCCGCCGGTCCCAACCACCTGTTGCTTCTCCTTCACACTCAGATTCGCCAGTCTCACCGTGATCGGCACGTGATCTTCTTTCCCGTCGTGTCTCCACCCAGGCATATCAGACAGGTCTTTAGCCGGTGCTTCTCGACGTGACTTGAGGGGGTCGCCGCATCCCGGACGCCATCGCCAAGAATGGGCCAGGTCTTCTGGCAGTCGATCTTCGATCAGCTCGACAACGTGCTTGCCGATATTAGGCAGGAGTTTGAACGAGTGGCTAAAGGATGCTCGTCAGCTATGCCTTGTGCCCACTGAACTTCGTGTCTTGGACACCGTAACTCACCCGCTATCACCAGTCGCCAGGATAAAGTTCTTCCACTTGGGATGCTCGCAGATCAACAGGTTGGCATCGGACGTGTCGGTGCACCAGCACAGGGCGTGGTTGAACATCTTCCTTCCCTTGAATCGGGGCAGGAAGGTATCCCTAGCCTTGGTGATGCTGGCGACAGACGCGTCGGGGATGGTATCGGTAGGGTGCTTGGCGTGCGACCGAGGGACGGATACCTTCTTGGGCGCTGAGGCGCCGAAGGGTCGGTGCTGTTTGAACCGGGTGAAGCCGGGGAACTCATCGCAGACCTTGATCACGCCGTGTCTGGGCATGGTGTCAGACGTGCCCGCTCGCTCGAGGATACAAGGCTAACTCACTCGTTAGGCTCAAAGAAGAATCCGAGATCAGAGTTGTAGACCACCGGAGCATCCTTCCATTCGGCAGCTTCCTCCTTGCTGAGCTGCATGTGTGCGTACACCCAGGCCTAGAGGGTGTGAATATCAGTGCCGGTCATGGACCGCGGAACACAACGTATTGTACCCACCTTGGAACAGCACTGGCCTTCCAGGTCCACCAGTGTTGGACTCCACGCACCCGCAGCGAGCACCACCTTGTCGGCATGATATTGCGTACCGTCCACAGTCTCGATACCGACGCAGGTCGTCCCGTCTTCATCGAACAAGGGCTTCTTGAACGATCCAGCGCTGGTGCAGCCTCACGTCAGCAGGGCCTTTCGAAGCTGCTCAGCTGCCTTATACTCACGCGCCGAAGCCAAATTTCACCCCCTTTTCTTTCAGGACCTCGCCAATGGCGTTGATCGCCTTGGCAGCCGCGAGCCATCCCCCGTCACTGTTCCATATAGCCTTCCAGCCCTGTCAAAGATCCCTGGTCAGCTTGAGAGCGACCAACAATCGCTCTCCACTAGACTCACCTCGATTTGTCCACGCTCGAGCAAGGGTGCCTTGCTTAGCAGCTGGTCTGCGGAATCCAGCCATTCGAGGGTCTCGTCAAGGCCCGCACCGGCAGTGGTCACAGCTTCGTACGCCTCTCGGAGTGCTTTGATCGCTTCGGGAGTGTGCGCGCAGTCCAGCTGGGAATGGAACAGACTCTCGTCAGCCGATCTTCGACCCACTTTACGCTTCCCCCGCTCACCCGTCCGGTTTTGTGAAAGAAAGGCTTGAACAGTTCGTCGTTGTTCCACATGTCTACCGACTCCAAGCTGAGCTGCTTGTCGACCGGGTTCCTGATGCGGACACCCATGATCTTGTTGAGGTCGTTACCCGCTGACTGGGCGGAGGGGATAGCATAGGTGTCGAGGACGGTGATGTTGGAGGGGGTGTAGCCATTCCGGAGGAGGTGAAGGGCGGTGGAAGACCCAAGGGTCCCTGCACCACCAACGACTATGACCTTTGTACTGGCTCGTGAGGACGACATGATGGGCAATTGAGTCTGAAGGTGGGGTGGAGGGGAAGAGTGGTAGGTCGAGGGAGCTGGCTGATCGCGGTGCTTTGCAAGCGTGACAGGCTCGGGCCAGATTATGATAGACGCTTGACCGCTATCTTCGTACGCCCAGTCGAGTGACGAGATACGCCTCTCTTAAGAAGTATACTCAGCTGACCAGACTAGACGCCGGGCTCCTCGATGTCGGACTGGATCTGTCGCGCCGACACGCTCGATGATTGGGACAGTCCGTCGTACCGGGGTCGGCATGATGGCCTGAACGGCTCAACCTCGTGATAACATCAGCAAGGGGGTCCGGAAGTATGATCCCTGTTCCGTGTTATCGGACTGGGACCTCTCCCAAAGAACAGTCCGATATTCGATAGCCAAGCGAAGAGTCGTAAGAAGGGGGGGCACCGGTCCGATTGCGCTTTCAACGCCACCGCCCTGAACCCAGACCCGAAGCGTTCGCTGGGACAGTGCCAGTCCGACATCACGGACTGTCGAGACCGATTTCGCGGAAATGTCGCTAAACGATGAGGGACGATCTCGACATCACCTGCTCGACTGATGCCATCCCCCATGGCCCCGCTTCTCCTTCTCCACGGGTGAGATGCGGCACAGGCCTTATCGGCTATCGACTCTCCCTTGAGCAGGTGTCAGGACTGGACCGGCTGTCCGTGCGCCGATAGCGACGACTCTGACGCCGGAAAGCGACATCTTTGCTCACCCTTCGACGGGTAGATAAAGGCCAGCGCCGGAGGGTGTTAAACATCTTCCCCTCAGCGCGACTCTTGGACTGTGTCAACAACCGACTGCCGGGTTTACGAAGCAGGACCACCCTATACATTCGACCACTGTCAATACACCAAGAACACCCCTACACCTCTTTCGACCCCTCGCAACACCATCAACATGGCCGAACTTGACGCTGCCCCACCCAACACCAGAGCTGGAGGCAACGACAATGCTCTTCGAGCTGGCGAACTCCCTTCCAACCCCAACGGCGCCAATGCCGATGGCGACTTTGACATGGTCGCCTACAAGAACGAGGTACCCCGATGGAAGAGGATCAAGAACCACTCGTTGACTCAGATGCTGCTCATGAGTGTCCAAGCTTTCTGCGGTCCGGCCATGGCGGATGCCATCGCCGGTCTCGGTGGTGGTGGTCTCGCTACCCCTCAGACCTCCAATATTGCGTGAGTGCACTGAACCGCTCACCTGTTCCAAGCTGACATGCGACCTCCTGCAGAACCTCGATCAATTACGCCTGCCTTGCTATCAGTGAGTCGCTCGGTCACGTCTCATTATAACATCCACGACGCTGAACGCTGTTGCCACCCCCCAGCCTGTCTCTTCGGTGGACCCATTGTCAACAAGCTCGGTACCAAGTGGGCCTTGGTCCTTGGATCCATGTCCTTCCCCATTCGAGGTGCATCATACTACTGCAACAGCAAATTCGGCACACAATGGGTGAGTTCACTATGTCAAGCGTGGGCTATAAACGCTGACACCACACCAGTTCCTCATCTTCGGAGCGTTCTTCACCGGTACCGGTTCGGGATGTTGGTATGTCGCTGAATCCGGAACCATCATGTCGATCGCGCCCAACGGTGCTCGTGGAAAGTACCTCGCTCTCTGGATTGTCGCTCGAAACCTCGGTCAACTGATCGGAGGCGCCATCAACCTGTCCAAGAACCACACCTTTGGCAAGAAGGGAGGTGTCACGCCCGACACGTACATCGCCTTCCTGATCATCGAGTCCTTGGCCTTCCCCTTCGCTTGGATCATCAGCCCTTTGCACAACGTCGTCCGAAGCGATGGTACCCGAGTCCGAATTGCCGAGTCGCTCTCGACCAAGGAGGAGTTCAAGAAGATCCGATTCACCATGACGTCCAAGCTCATCCTCTTGTCCGCCATTTGGGCCATCTGGTCCTTCTTCTACTCTGGTACATGGTCAACTTACCTCGGTACCTACTTCTCGGTCCGGACCCGAGCCCTCTCGTCCTTGATTTCCCCCTTCTTCTGCATTGTCGGCTGCTTTGGACTCGGTTTCATCCTCGATATGAAATCCCTTAGTCAGCGACGACGCGCTCAGCTCGGTCTCTTCACCGTCATCATCCTCAACACGGCCGTCTACATCTGGACTATCATCATGCAAACAAAGTTCAACAAGCACAATCCTGGAAAGATCGATTGGTCCGAGTCGCTCTACCCCTCTGCCTTCCTGCCCTACTTCTTCGTGCAGACCACCGGACCGCTCTCCCAGTCCTACATGTACTGGCTCCTCTCGTCCTTCGCCACCGACGCCCAGGCCAACGTCCGAAACGGCGCCGCCTTCAGGTGTCTCGAAGCCGTCGGTCAGGCCATCTCTTATGGCATGAACACTCAAATCAAGACCAGCCCGCTGATCGGTTTCTGCGTCACGTTCGGCCTCATGGCGGCCTCGCTCGCGCCCATGATCATGCTCGTCAACTCGACCCCTGACCGGATCCCAGCGGACGTCATTGCCGAGGAGCACGAGCGAGAGCGACGGGAGCGAGAGGACAAGGAGCTCCCGGAGAAGGAGGAGGACGTCTCGGTCTTTGTCAGGGTGTAAAGTGTCGCACCGTGCTTGTACATCTCGCGCTATATCTGTACTTGTTTCTCGAGCGATCCGCTTGTTTGGGCTCGGTGGGCGCCTACCTCCAGTACTATTGTCATATACAATTGTCCAGGTATCGATGTTATCAGCTGTTATCTGATCTGTGGGCGACCGTCGGGCCGGTGAGGATGATTGCCTGTGTACGACCGCTGGGCGTTCCCCTCAAAGCGAAATCCAATGCTGATGCTGCGTAAAGTATTCTGCCAACCCATGCAGTGGTGGCCGGGCAAAGCATGCACAAGGATGCTGCAGAGATCCAAGTGAGGTGTCACTACCAGGTCACCACGAAGTTATCAAGCTCTAATGGTTGTTCGGTTTTACACGGTTGAATCCGTACCGACCTTCCGGGGCCTCGACGACGGTCAAATCCACTGGGACCTGCTCGTACGGTGCAGCGCGTCACCCACCTTCGTATATTTGCTCACGCAGCGTCCAGAAACCTCTGCCTCGACGAGCGACGCGTTGTGGCCATGTGCATGACTCGTCCTTGGTAGCCATTCGAATGAAGCTCTTACATGCATGTCCTGGCGAGAAATGTTGATTGCCCGGTCGAGATCCACTCATGATGCGTTGCGCTGTTAGCCGCCAAAATTGAACAGAGCGTAAACGACGCAACCAACCAACACTCCTCATCCCATTCGTCATCATCCAGTGACACTCTTCTTGATCACATTGTAAGCATCAACACGCACATTCAAGACCCATTACGCGGGGTAGTGAGTACCGTGGTGCTGCAGGGGGAAGCATATACCGACAGTGGTACCAGGATCACCAGGCAAAAGCTGACGTGATACTTCCAGTCCACCGGGAGCGGATCCACCTTATATACCCCGGCCTACTCATTCTTCGGGACGAAAACGGTCGCGCGGTCGGCCTCAGACCTCGCATGGAATAGTGCCGAGCTCAGTTTTCATGTCGACAGGTGAGTCGGATCTTCCTCCGAGTGTGGGCTGTAGCCGAGTGCGCGGGCTGCAGCGTCCATGGGATGTCGTCCGACCAGCGCTTACCAACTTTCTCTTCACAGCCTCGACTCATACCCTTCACGACCTCCTCCCGCAATGACTGCATCATCACCGTCAGCTTCGGCTTCGGCATCGACGTCCACATCATCCTCGTCGTCCTCCTCCTCCACCTCGTCTACTTCCTCTTCCACACATCCCTTCGCTTCTGATTCAGAAGGTTCCTCCACATCCATCGACACGGAGCGAGAAGCCGAACCTCACTACCCTCTGCTACCCAAACCCCCTCACGTCGACCACTCGCTCCCCATACATCCTCTCGAACCGACCTTTCCCGTACCGCCCATGTCGCTTCGCGAACCGCCAGGCCCAGATATCATACCTCCCTCTCGGCCCTCTTTAGCCGAGTTCCGAACGACCGAGGGCCCCTCTGTTCGCGCTGCAAAGCTGAAAGCTCTGTGGAACTCTATACCCCACCTGCCCGAGGTGGATACGGAGGATGGAAACCCTACACCGACGCAAAAAATGCAGCTCCCGGGTCAGGACACCCTCACGGCACTGAGTCCTGAAAGAGCAGAACGGCTCAGGCGACTGTACGAGGAGGAACTGGTCAAGAGGTGCAATGAGAAACGACCGGAGGCTAGGCTATGGGGAGGGGCGGACGACCTGGAACCAGAGGTCAAGAACCTGAAAGGAAAGGGGATCGCATGGCAGGATTTCAGGTGAGTCAGCTGCAATGTCTTTTCGCAAAATAGAGCTGATCCGCTATCCAGGCGCTTCCTATGGGACAAGGAGAGGGAACTATGGGACATCTTCCAGGATCTCGACAAGAACGGAGACGGGCGACTAGATGCGACGGAAATGCGAGCGGCCCTGTCGAGATCAGGCGTCGACATCACCCCTGCGACAGTTTCCGACCTGGTCTCGTTCCTCGCTACCCACCCTACGGATCGCGGTCTGCCGAAAAACAATAAGACCGGCCCGGAGGATATGTATATCACCTTTGCGGATTTCCGAGACTTCCTTATCATGCTGCCGAGGAAGGCCACCCCATTCGAGATTTACAAGTGTGAGTGGCTGCAAGCTTGGCGCGGTGTATCGCTACAGAATCTGTTCTCTGTATCAAACCGCGGGCGCCTGCTGTACACATCATGTGCCGAGCTGACTCATCACGCCCAGTCTACCAAGTGCGAAAACGCTCATCGGACGGTCGTGGCGCAGCACGGGTCGACAAGGAGGGAGACATCAGCGTGTCATTCCCCAAGTCTCCCAATTCATCTACACAATCGACAGCAGCCGGCTTCTTCCACCCGCCTCAGCCCCATCATGACGAGGAGTACGCCGATACCGTGGACGAAAACGATATGGAGGTTGAGGTGGTGCAGGAAAAGCATGAGGCTTGGCGATTCTTACTGGCGGGCGGAATAGCAGGAGCGGGTGAGCTTGACTGCTGCTGATTTGCTTTCAATTGGCTGACGGCTTTTCTATTCCACCAGTGTCTCGAACTGTTACTGCGCCTTTCGACCGTCTCAAGATCTACCTCATCACGACCCCTGATGTCGCGAGCCTGAGCAAGGAGGCTAGATCAAAAGATCCCTTCCGCGCCGGAGTGAGAGCCGTCACCAACCTCTGGGGCGCGGTGAAGCATATCCACGGAGATGGAGGTGGTCTGCGAGCGTTCTGGGTAGGAAACGGACTGAATGTGACAAAGATCTTCCCCGTATGTCGATCCATCGTTTCACGTGCATACGACCGTTGCTGATCTCCAGTCTATCAATAGGAATCAGCCATCAAATTCGTTTCATACGAGCAATCAAAACGATTCCTTGCCAAGTACTGGGATAAAGTGACGGATCCTGCCGACTTGTCCTCCTCTTCACGCTTCATCGCCGGTGGAATAGGAGGCATCACGTCGCAATTTGCCATTTACGGCTTGGAAACGCTCAAAACCAGGATACAGAGTGAAGTCGGGCCGGCTCAAGGGTGGAAGCAGGTCGTATCGACTGCCAGGGGCATGTGGAAGGCTGGCGGCATCAGGACGTATTACCGGGGACTGACGGTGAGCAGTGATTCCTGGCATGCCGACTGTCGCCCCGCTGACTTATGATGTAGCTCGGTCTCATCGGCGTATTCCCTTATTCGGCCATCGATATGGGTACATACGAGACGCTGAAAACGACTTACTGCCGCTCGACGGGCAAAGACGAGCCGGAAGTCTTCGCTGTGCTGTCCTTTGGTGCCCTGTCGGGTAGTATTGGCGCCGCGAGTGTCTATCGTGAGTGTGCCGCGCCGTGCAAGTGACCACGCGTGGTGCTTATGCCATCAACGCTAGCCATCAACTTGCTTCGAACGCGACTACAGGCATCTGGTTCCTCGGGTCACCCTCAAGCTTACAAGGGCTTTGCGGATGTCGCGCAGCAGACGTTACAGCGTGAAGGATGGCGCGGACTGTACAAGGGTCTCTTACCTAGTATCCTCAAGGTCGGCCCGGCGGTAGGAGTCAGCTGGATTGTGTACGAGGACGCGAAGCGGAGGTTGGGGGTGTAGGAGGCGGTGCTGGCGGAGTAGGGGAGCATGTAGAAAGCGGTGCCGTGATCAGACGAGGCGACCTCATCCTTACGCATATACATCATTTTTACCGAGCTTGGATGATCATGTACCGAGTAGCTATAGCTCTAAGCTGTCTTGGACGGACACGGAGCCAGAAATGACGCTCGGTGGTGGGTGTAGTGTGTACATTACGTCTGTCGGAACTACCATCCCACCTGGACAACCTTCCTGCCTACTCCTTTGATCCACTCCTTGACAGGCTTGTGCCAGCCCCCACTAGCGTCAACCCGGTCCAGGAAGCCCTGCAGCCCGCCGCCGACTCCAAAGTAGAGAATCTGCGTGACGACGTCAGCCGGCAGTGATGGAATGCGGTATGCACTGGCTCACCTTGGCAGCTACCAAGACGTAACCGTCTCCTCCGTCGCTCAACGGCTTGCTCTTCCACTCATCTCCCACTTTCAAGCTACCCAAGCTCTCTTCGAGGCCCACCTCCACCTTGGCCCCTTCTTGTGGGTTCCCCGTGCGGACGGCCGACTTGAGCACATCCAATAACGGGGCATTACTCTCCTCGGCATAGATGGTCTCGGCGGTGAGGACCAGCCCGTAGCCTGTACGTGTCCGCAGGTCCGCCGCGAGTCCGGTCCAGTGTCCGTAGGTGAATTGGAGGTCTAGTCCTCGCTCCTCCAGGAGAGCTTTGAAAGCGTCGACGAGCTTGGGCGTCAGGACGAGGTTGCCGTGTGCCTCGAGATCGGGGAGGACGGTCTCGACGTCTTCTTCCTCGTCTGGGGCGTGGAGGACTTCCGTGGGCAGGAAAGGTAATGTGGCGAGAATGAGGTTAGGCAGGGTCACGAGGGACAGCACGAGCGAGTTGTAGTCCTGGACGTGGAATGTGGTCGTGCGTTTGGGCGTGGGCGAAGTGGTGGACGGGGAGGTAGAGTCCGCTGCCGATGCGGTCAGGAGAGATCGGAGGAGATAGGCTGTGGGGAGGGATGTGCCGCACCCGACCTGGACGAGTGAGCGAGTCAGTATAGCCAGCTAGACCTGTATCGAGGCAGCGTGTGCCACCACGCCCTGAGGCAAACCCACCTCAAGCACTCGACCCCCTCGTACCCATTCCCCTACATTTCTCTCCCAATCCTCCGGCTCTGCCTTGCCCTCCTTTGCGGCCGACCCAACCCCGCTCAGCACCTCGACGAGGTCAACTCCTCCTTCCCAAGACTTGAGCCCACCCTCGTACAGCCCGGGAATCAGGTCGGTCTTGGCATCGACATAGGCTTCTCCTCCGTCTTCCGCTTCCTCGTTCTGCCCCCCCTCGGCACCGTCTTCACCTTGTGCCCCCTTTGAAGCCCCTTCGGGCTTGTTGTACAGCTGGAATCGGGCATCAAACAGGTCTCGTCGCAGGATGGGCGTCATCAGCGATGCGTGATACAGCGGCGAGTACGAAATCTCCTCGGGAAGAAGCTTGATCTGGGCACAAAGAGCAGGATCAGCAAGGCGTCGAGAGCGGTTTGAAACGGCGAGCCAAGCAACCTACCAGCTCGTCAAGGGAGACATGATGACACCTCTCGTCCGCACTAGGCACCGAGTTGGACTTGAGTGTCTCTGCTGGGCCTGAGGAGGGACCGGCAGAGGCCTGAACGGGTACTTGGATCTCTTCGTCCTGTTCCTCCTGCGATCAACCGCTATCAGCGATGGCCCAGTCAAGTGAGACCGAGGGTGAACCACGTACGATGTCAAAGTCAAATTTGAACATTTTCTCGTTGGCCGGGTGCAGCTTGTGTGTCAGCGAGCGAGCGGTACCAAAACAAGCGAGCAAGGCGACAGCGACACGGTAGTAGGGTGGCTCAGAACGAGTACTGCACAGAGACAACTTTTTGTTGACGAGAGTGGAGGTCGAGCGAGCGTTTCATCATGGCTCAGTAGGGGAGTGGAGTCGCGGAACTGTCTATGCGAGTCGCATGCATGAGGGAGTCTTGTACTGCGATCGTGCCAGTGCTGCCCGCCCATGCAAGTCCTGCCTTTGCTAGTAGAACGTTGCGAGGGCGAGGTGGGGGAGAGGCTTAGGCGAGTGCAACTCAGAACTCAAATATCGCGGCAGGTTTTGGCTCAACACCATGCACACCGGCTGCAGCCTGTAGAGCGGAGCGACTGTCGATGTCGCGGTCGCAACGCTAACACTCATGAGCGATACCATAGCTTCTATGCCGGGAACACCTTGGACGGCCACCAAGACGT
This sequence comes from Kwoniella sp. DSM 27419, assembly GCA_036428645.1. Taxonomy (NCBI): domain Eukaryota; kingdom Fungi; phylum Basidiomycota; class Tremellomycetes; order Tremellales; family Cryptococcaceae; genus Kwoniella; species Kwoniella sp. DSM 27419. Next base: position 3,022,483 of record CP144071.1, on the reverse strand, counting down.
ACAGGGCAAAGACTGCGCATCAGCTCAGGATCTACCGAAACAAGGCCATGGAAATCAACATTATCTAACGTCCCGCAGTCATTCTTCTCTTCATCTCGTACGTTAGACCCGCGGCAAACGTGCTATCCTGGGCCGTTCGTGGGTACCAGATACCGCCCTGCACCGCGATTCTGGTCCGAGACGCCCGACTGCGATGGCTTGAACCAGCTGGGCTGCTTTCGTCATCCTTCGCTAAATTCTTGTTTTGGTCGATATCACTGCGGCAAATGCGATGCAGGAGCGGCGCAGATGAATTCAGCTTTCGTGTCCCGTTCTATGCATATACATATACTTGCTGTGCCAGTTTTCTATCGTCTGTCTACCATACTCACACCAGTGTAAAGCCAAATACGACTGTAAACACTCACGAGGATGAGCGCGATCGGTCTGACGGTCCTCGGCCTCGTACTGGCCAACGCCAACATATCCCCTGTTCAGGCTTCCACACCGCTGGTGAAAACCTATCAGGGCAGCTCGTTCTTCGACGACTGGGTGGGTCCGCGCACTACGCAACGGAGGCATCTGCTGACTCGTGGTTAGACCTACTATGGACACTACGACAACACGACCAACGGAGATGCCATCGTGAGTGGCCACAGTGCGCCGCTGCAAGCCTGGCTGACGATCGGGACCAGTTCGCCAACGAGTCCGTGGCGGAATCGTCAAAGCTCACATACGTGACGAGCTCGAACACGGCTATCATCAAGGTTGACAATACCTCGACTGTAGCGTATAACGACAAGCGCAATACCATCAAGATCACATCGAACGACGCCTATCCCGTTGGATCGGTATGGGTCCTTGATGCGGTAGGTCTGTGTCGCTGGTAGACGGGGATCGGCTGACTCACTATACTAGGTGCACTTGCCTTACGGCTGTTCGGTCTGGCCAGCTTTCTGGAGCTATGGGAAGGAGGGAACTTGGCCCTCTAGCGGAGAAATCGACGTGATCGAGGGGGTGAACAATGGCTGGGCGAACCAGATGGCTCTGCACACCGAGAGCGGGTGAGTCTGTTCACTGTGCCTCATAGGTATCAGACTAACCTCCTGTCACAGCTGCGCGATAAGCACCTCGTCTTCAGCCTACTCGGGCATCGTGAACGACACTTCATGCTATTATGAAGACAACTCGAACTCGGGTTGTGGAATCACCGACAACTCTTACTCGTCCTACGGGGAACGTTTCGCCGCTGCCGGCGGTGGTGTCTTTGTAACCCAGCTCGCCGAGTCGGGCGTGTCTATCTGGTTCTTCGGTCGGTCAGATATCCCTTCAGCCATCAGCGGGGCCAGTGATAGTATCGATACCAGCTCGCTCGGGACGCCGGCTGGGTTCTGGAGCAAGGATGGATGTGATGTGGACAAGTTCTTCGGCGACCAGTCGCTGGTATTTGACATTACCTTGGTAAGTGTCACCAGCTGGCGCTGGCCTACAGGCCTACAGCTGTGCCAGACCCGAGTAGGATGTCGGATCCAAGCTGACGCTCGTCTCTGACCATGCAGTGCGGCGATTGGGCAGGCAAATCAGACATCCTTTCAACTACCGGCTGTCCCGCACTCACCGGCACAGACACATGCTATACCACCTATGTGCTCAATGCGACCAACTACGACACGGCCTATGTAAGTACAGCGCGGGTTGCACTTGACGACAGCTGACCACATCTACTACAGTTCGAAATCAACAGCCTTAAGGTCTACTCGAACGAGAGCTCGAGCGGATCCAGCTCAACCTCAAGCTCAAATTCGAGCACCAGTGCGAGCACCTCTGGCAAGTCGGGAGCTGCCAGCCAAGCTGGCGGAGCCATCGGGTGGGCGATGATCATTGCTATGGGGCTGTCTGTCATGATGGGCCTGATTGTGGGCTGAGCATCGCTTGATGACATGCAAATATAGATGCATCGGTTGAGGGCCTACAGCAGGAATCACCTCGTTCTGCACTCATCTCTTCAGCTGCATATCGCTGGCTTCGCAAGCTACTCTGAGACGTAGTATCAGTCGAGCTGATAGCTATTACTGAGTCGAAGTCGCGTGAACCTCAAAGGATAGAGAGGCAAAGGAAGCTTCCACTGCAACGTTTGTAATCCTTCTGTCCAGTAGAGTGCCATCGAGCGAGATCTCAACTCGGTATACAAAGCTCGATCGCCACGAAGGCTCCCAAGCTCGGTCAACGACCCACTTTTGTGCTTGGTGACCGATGCTCTCGATCTCGCTTCTCAACTCGGGTCGTCGGCTCGTTCAGGTGCAGAGCCCTCGCTACGACTCACAAAGGGTGCGTCTGCTCGACGTGACTACATAAGCTGTCTGTTCGTTCGATGCGCTCGCCACCTTCTCACATCGCTACTCCAGCACGCCTACAAGCTACATTGCAAGCTGATCACGTCTGAGCTGTCCTTGATATGTCCGAGCAGGTTACCCCCAGATACTTCCCCCATCAGGGCGATGGCGCATCCGGCGCAGACCCCAACACCGAATATGGACAGGCCGCTCAGCCATGGAGTACTGCAGGCCCAGCGTCGTCCTCAGCTCCAGTCAACCAAGAGCACGCAAAGCCCAGCTGGGTTAGCCACCCATACCCTGCCATGCAAAGTGCCGGTCCCCCATGGGCACCCTACACCCCAGCGGACGATTCGACCCCTTATGCCTATACGCAATACTCACAGCCGGGCGCACCGCCTTGTCATGGCCCTCCTAACACTTTTGATCAGAGTTCCGCAGTCTCCGCAATGCCTTTCAGCGGTTCATACGGCGCTCTGCACCACCAGCAGCCTCCTTACCAAGCACATGGTGGCGTGAGTGCCTCCTCGTACTCGTCCGTACATAGCCCATCAACCCTACCACCTCAGATGGGGTACGCCACCTCAGGGAACCCTAGCAGCTATGGCCCCCAGGCTCAGCAGCCTTACGATCAGACAGGTGACGATGCCTCTTATCAAGACTACCATGCCCCTTTGCAACCCTCGAGCCAAGAAGACGGAAACACGGGTCGCTGCATGAATCCGTTGTGCTGCCGGCGAGGGACGCACGTTGTGAATGGGGAGTATACCGTCTACTTTGACCCGGGTAGTCCTGGAAGACGACGCGAGCCGGGCGCTTGAAGTTCTGTTGGATCCCTCATCGAACGTACCGGTCGCGGCATGTCAATGGATGCATAGCTTGTTGGTCATACCGTATCCATCCTGTTCTGTGTACATTCATGTGATAGCTCGGACTGCCTCTTCTCTTTGTTCTCATGCGTACTTGGGTCTGCGAACGACCCATCTCTTTAAACCCACAGTCTCGCAGAGAGTAGCTAAGGAATAAGGGGTTTGGACTAGACTATACACATCGGAACACGCAATCATATCGCATTGAAAACGCTCCTTACTCAAAACATGAGCAGCGGAAGATGGCAAACAGCACAGATCGTGGAAACAGTTTCCGCCACATTTGTTGAATCGACCATGTGTCGGACTAATCTGGCTCTGATCTTTGGGATAAGGCCAGATGGGCGTCTTCTGGAAAGTATATAGCTGAAAAGCTACACAAATCATGCACGCTCGTGGGTTTGATAGCCAGCCCTGCCTGATCATCACGATACCTCATCGCTTGGGCTGTTGATCTCGATATCATACCGTGGGTCCTTATCCTTGATATCTCGAATCGAATATGGTCTATCGTAGTGATACAGTGTCAGGTATACCCCGCCCTAGCAGCTGCATGCGGTCATCGGCTGCGGTTTGACCACGGCAGTGCCAGGCTTAGCACTCCGGTCGCCTGTTTCAGTCCTCTCTTCGTGGATCATGACGACATGATGAGCGGTAATATGGCGGGCGGGCCGTGGCCGATCACGATTGACTGCGAAGTCAGGCCCTCCTCTGCCTCTTGGTACGAGGGACTGTCAATTGAAAGCGATGGACTCCGTGTCGGACTTGCTCAGTCTCCCTTTGAAACATGTATCAACTATCCTTTGCTGTGGGAGCACAGCTTGTGTCCCCCTTTGTGTCCCCTTACCATCCGTCGTGACGCGATTGATCCACGTTGATGCGGATCTCATTGTGACCTTTCATGCGACAGGTTCAGATCTCCTAGCCCTGCGCTGGTGATTGTAAAAAAGCATCTTTCAGGAGTCCTCCATGCTGTGACCACCTTTCATGGAACGGAGCGGAGCATGTGCTTGACAGCTATTACAGATCTCAGCTCGGTGATGCAATCACCTCCCTTGGGGCGATGTGTGTACCACCGAGACTGCTGATCCTGGCCATGGTCGGGTGCGGACCACCTCTCGAGGATATATAAGCACAGCGTCCAGTTCTCTCCGTGCCCAAAATCTCACCCCTGATCACACCATCCGCTTTCCTCTGCCAATCGCCCAAATCGTCTCTCCTCGCCTCACCCATACTTGTCAATATCAAAGCATCTCACAATGATCTGCTACGCCGAACAAGCTTACTGCCCTCACACTTCCTCCCAGCCATCTACCACGGCGTCGGGATCGGTGGGCACTGGTAAGTTCGTTTTCATCTCATGGATATTCGAGCTATCACTCATTACACCTTGACAGGCCGAGCACTTGCCGCAGGATGCACGGAATGCCAGACAATGCTCTCCAAGGGATACATCGATAGCGAGAGTGGTCAGCGATCGGCGTACGGGAGATCCGGAGGTCAGAGGTCTTCTCGAGCTTCGGAGGGTCCGCAATCCTCAGTCCCTCTTCCGACCACTTCCGCAATCAGACCCAGCGGGTCTGAGGATAAATCTTGGTCCTTTCTTGAACCGCTACCTCACCGCCTTGCTCAGCTTGATAGCAAAAGTCAAGGCTCAGACCCCTTTGGCTCAGGTGTGGTGATCCCGAAGTATCAAGATCTCGCGCAGATCACTGCCCATCCAGACTCCTACATGCGTTGTTCGAATATGACAGTTACGGATGATCAGATCACGGTACCCGAGGCTGACAAAGATACAGAGATGGGGGGTCAGTGAGGATCTCGCGGCTAAGCCCATCCCCTTGACCTTGTCACATCTCACAGTCTGTAGTAAGGATGGACAGACTACTTGATATGAACGTACTTGTGTGCTTTCTTGATACCAGACGATGCGTTAACCTTTGGAGCCGTGTCTGAGGCGTGGTTCGTTTCGCGTGAACGGCGGAAGTGACAGCACTTTGACCTTCAAGCTGGTAGACGCAACCTCCTTCGACTTATAAACCCGAGTAGAGTGGCGGCATGCCTTCGATGGTGACGCTTGACACCGCGGATCTTCCTCTGTTATACAATCTCAGCAGGACTTGTAATGAGGGGTGGCATTGTGGCCAAAGGAATGCAACGCACCTCATCAAGTCACGTCCCTCCAATGGATCATGAGATCACGTTCTGCCTTCAGGTCAGTGCTCTGTGCCCAACTGAAAGCTGGCTATCGTCTCAGTAGAAATGCTTCGAAACATCGACAAGCGAGCCGATGACAAGCATGCGGTACACTGCGTTTGAACGCCGGAGATCGCCCGTGCCACTTCAGCTCGATCAGACTGCTTGACGTCGAAGTTCCTCGAACCATGAATTTCAGGGTTGTTCCGATGCAGTGACTTTATTGACCCGTCGTGATGGCATCCGACGGCCCCGAGCGGTTGAGCCATATGTAGGTATAGCTTCTTCCCGCTTGCAACGGGGAAGGCGAGTCCGAAGCCAGTCACAATATAGAGACATCCATCGCTCATTCATAGCCTTCAATCGTTCTGTGTTACGCTTGTCAGCCAGCGCGGAAGGCGGATCGCTTCAAACGCCAAGTCGAACGATCAACCAAGCGTCATTTGAAGATGCACATGCATCGTGGTCTTCATCGACCTCGAGGTCCCATTGTTATTACCACTGTCATGCGGAAGGTCCCAGCTGACATCCTTTTGGGCGTGCTAGTAAGTCGCGAGCGGGCTTCGGAGCCCCCCTTTGTCTATCAGCCTGTCACAAAACGCACATAGCAGGGTGCATGACCGTCTGACGTCGAGCCTCTCAGGTATATATAACGGACTGACAAGGACAAACAATCAGCTCAGTCCTAGTATTCACATTCACTTCCCGCGGTTACGTGTCACAATACTCATTATGCCCCGTCAACGGGCGGCGTCAGCTGCAGACACTGAACCTCCCTGGTCCAGCATGCAATATGCCCCGTCCATGCGTCCCGCCAGCCGTCGACGCCACTCTGTGACGCCTGACGGGGTGACCTCGGTCTCGCCAGCCGCGACCCCTCCTTCCATCACGATCACTCCGGTACAGCAGATTACCTCCGTGCGCTCTCGCCTCTTCCGCCGAACGTCGTCCACAGTCTCATCACCCGTTTGGACCTCTGCGTCCAGTCCCAATGCGCTCTTGACTCCCGGCACGCCACTCAGCATGGCAAGTCTCGACCTGCCCCAGCCCGCCATGCATCCGACGGAACACTCGTTGACCTTACACATCATGATGTATCCGCCCCGACTACGAGTGACTCCTTCGACTTTTCAATCTGATCCGTGGACCGATGTGCCGTCGCAGACAGATTGCTTTCGTTCATGCAAACGATGCGAATATTTTACACAAGAGGTCGAAAGGGCGTTCGAATCATGTGTGGCTGCGACCATCCCGCGCTTGGTGGACAAGTGCAGGTCGACTATCGCGCAGAGATCCCCAACACGCAGTCCGGAGCCGTTGTCTCCTGGAGGGACGTCGATGTCCAGTCCAGACAGCGTGTATGGGCGATCAGGTACGTCCGCGCACGGTCAAAATCAGTCTGGTCATTGTCTCGGCTCAGCAATGCCATGTACGGTTAGCCCCGTGTCAACATTCCAACAGAAACTGAGCGAGAAGAGACTTGCACCACCCGCGCTGCGAGAGCGCAGCGACAGCGCAATTGACGTCCTGGAACAGCCGCCAGTCACTCCAACCTCGACATCTCTGGCCTCCCAGGACCGCTTGAGCACCGATGATGCCGAGTCAGAATGGTATCGGACGCTTGTCCACCTCAACTGGGGATCGTCCAAGGTCCGCGACGAGTGGGCGAGAATCCTGAGCGAGATAGCATCGGCCAAAGCGGTATGGGTGGCGGAAGGTCTCAGCGGTCCCGGGCTGGACCACAAGGATCCATACAAGAGGACGCCGTTCAATGCCTCGTGGAGTTCACTACTGTACCATAGACCCCGGGGCAGCGCTGGTCTTCTGGAGGTTCTGCCTTTTCCCTCCTCGTCGGAAACCACGGCGGTTAGTAAGGCTGAACCTTGACGATCAGCTTCCTGATACGATGCATGTCCCTCCTCCGATGCTCATATATGCTGCATGCCGATCAACGTCGTCGTCCAGAGGATTATACGCTTCCTACAGTGTTCTGGTTGACCAACTTGCCGAGCTCGGTAGCTACCTGCGATTCTGAGAGGTCCGACAGGGGGGTCTGAGACTCAACACCCCTTTCTATAGCTTACGTTAGCTACTTTATGCCACACGAGCGAAAGACGGCGGAGCGTACCAAATCGAACGAAGGCCCGGGGTGATACATCGCTGGCTTCTCGGATCAGGAACTTGAGCTCGGGGTTGGATGACTTGATCGAGGGGTAGGCGCTCTGGACGAACTTTCTGAAAGGTTGAGGTTGGTCAGCCGGGACTGAACAGGATGGCCTGGGCTACCAGATCTCATGATGGCGGTGGTCTTAATCGTCCCCATGGCCATTGCTCGCTCCTATCTTCCCACTCGGGCGGTATGCTCCGAGCCAACTCCCCTTGCCCGCACGGCCTCGCCCGGCAGACCCTCAGCCTGCCAGTCATTCCGCGTAGCCCACTTACCGTACACCAGCCGAGTGTCCAGAGGTCTGGCAGAAATGCAGACGGATCTCCTTGACGGCCTTCGGGATCTGCTTTGCGAACGACGACATGGTGGTTTGAGAGATTGTGTTGCGCTGGATCAGTTCGAAGATCAAAGCTGGATTTGTTGTTGCGTCGGTAGCATTGGTGCAATGACAGGCGACGGATTCGAGTGATCTTGCGGGATCACTTGGGCGGATGTCAGGGTCACCCCAACAGCCTGATATCGTATCGGTACTCACCGACTCCAAGCGGGCGGAGGTGACCGCCGAGGAGTGTTGTTTTGGTTCCTGGTGGATGATGTCGAAGAGAATTTCAGAGCTGGATGTGAGGATTGGGTAGACAACTGTCACATATAGCATAGGTCTATCAGCAGGTCGACGACAGAACAAGCTCAAGCAAGATGCCTCACAAGCGTGAGGGACTGGCTGTATCGCTTCGCGCAGATAGGACTTACCAATGTCACTGTAGGAGCGAAAAAGTCCATTCGAGATGTGGAGACAAAGAAGAGGTGCGTGGGCTAGGACGATCTCGCTGGGTATTATCGCTCGGGCACAGGCTGACGGTGTGATCTTTCACGACAGAGGAACCAACTTGGCGCCGTCCGACTCGTCTGGAAAGCCAGAGTACGATGACACCCCTCGATCAGCCTCGCGTATCCTCAACTCGTGGAAGGTGCAAACGGCGTTCCGCGAGACAGGCCGAATCAACTCGGAGGACACGGGTGAGAGGAAGAAGGGTTCGGCTTCTGGCTCTGGGTCCGGATCTGGCTCAGGATCAGGCAGCAAGGCGAACGGCGGTGGCGGTATCAATCCGAATGTCAAGGGAAAGGAAAAGGAGAAGATCCCGGGGATCAAGCCTCACGAATCGTTGGGAGAGTACAACCGGCGTGTGGAGGATTCCCTTCGACCGGGCGTGAGCAAGGCCATCCAGAATGCCGCCAGTGTCCGGGCGGCGGAAGAAGCCGCGGCGAGGAAGGAGAAGAAGGAGAGGAAGAGGAGGAGCAGGATAGAAAAGCTCGTCAAGGATGGGAAGATGCCCAAGGAGGCTTTGGACAAGCTGGATCAGGAGTGGAAGGACAGCAAGAGGAAGAGGGAAGCGGGGGACGAGGGCGAGGCTGAAAGCGATGGAGGGGAAGCACATGAAGGGTCCAACGCCGCGACGACTCAACGACCTGAAAAGACGTTCAAGCCGCTGGAAGGACCAAGAAGGCTGAACGATATCGTCCAAGCACCACCTCAGTTACCGCACTTGCGTCGATCGGGCACAGCCAAGCCAACCACGTCGAGCAAAGAGGCGTACAGCGCTGTTGGCAACTCTGGCAGGAACCCTCTGAATGCTGGACAGAGGCGAATCATGGAAGAGGAGAGGGAACGAGTGGTCACGCTGTACAGGGATATGAAGGCGAGCCGAGAGCAGGAAAGGGAGAAGGAGCGGGAGAAGACGCAGCCGAAGAAGAAGAAGCAGGAGGTATCGTAGGGAGAGGTATCACTTGTTGGTGCTGTACGAGGGCAGATGTAGTTTGACCGTAGTCACGCCTTCAAGCATCCGTACACTACACCGCCCCGCTTATGCCTGCCCCGCGCCATCAGGCATATCCCGTCAGGCGATGCAATTCATCTTCTAGCTGGTACAAGCCATATACACGCGCTCCGCGTTTTTCATGATGATCGCCGGGCCTGACGGACCGACGGCGTCCACAGAGGACCATGCTCCATGCTTCATCCGCATCTCCTCTCGCCCAAGCTACGCCCATTGCATAGCTTACTCGAGCTCCTCGAGCTCGGCGTCCTTCTTCTCACCCTCGGCCTCGTCAAAGTTCTCGACCAAGTCGGGAATGTCATCCACGTCGTCGCTGTCCTTCTTCTCGGCGTCGGCGGCACCGCCGGCGGAAGCGGCAGCAGCGGCCTGTCGGGCGGTCATGCTCTGGTAAGACTCGGCCAATCGTCGGAGGTTGGCGAGCGAGTCGGGACCGAGCTGGTTGAGGATACCGGGGACAAGCTCGGTGAGCTCCTTGGTCTGGCCAGGGCCGTAGACGGCGAGGGTGTTGGAGGGGAGAGCAGCGTGAACTGAGGCGGTAGTGTCAGCATGGAACCTCCTCTACAACTCCCCTCCGACTGCTCTGCCTGGTGTCCTTCAGGCCGGCATCCTCTCGTCTACGATGGTTCCTCCATGTACCGTCACGCCGCCAACCCCACGTTGTCGTTCGGAGATCCAGCCGCTACCACACGCCTAGTCACACCCACTCACCTCGGGGAGCACCGAAGTGGAGTACATTTCCGTCCTCCTTGAACATGTTGACCTCCTCAACACCGGTGATGGGGGAAACACCAAGCTTCTTCAAAGCAGCCTGAAGCTTTCGGTCGTCGCCCTGGGTGGCGGTGACCGACTTCTTGACCTGCTTTCGTCGGGGAGTACCCTTTCCGCCTGCATGGATGTGAGGGAGGTTTGGAGGAAGGTATTCAGATATAGGGGTGGTGAAGCCAAGCAATGGCGGAGCGCGGGACACGTAGCAGCGGGCGCGAGTAAAGCGAGCATGTCCACGACGATGAGCGACGTCATATGGTAGCGTAGACCCCGAAGCAGTGCGAAAGCCAGCGCATAGAACCGAGTCGAACGACCGCGCAGATAAGAAGGAAAAGTCAAAGGAGGAACGAAGCATATGGTCAGCACGACTCCCATGCAGCGGAGAGAACAGCCAGACGCACCGATTCGGACCTGAGCCTGGAGCTTTGCGATCTTGTCCTTGTCCATTTTGATGATGAGGTGATGAGCTTGGAATGTATAGGTTGACGACAAACGCGAGATGATGTCTGGTCGGTTGCAGCGAGCGAGCGAGTAGCTCGAGAGCTGGGTTTCGCTGGCGGGGCCACCCACCAGGGCGCAGGGTGTGAGCCAGGAGGGAGGGGTGGAGTGTGGCACATCGGCGTTTGGCGGAAATTCCGAACCAGAGCGTGGTGAGTGGCGGCTGAGACGCGTTGGTCTTTCACTCAATGTCTCATGTTGTTGATTTCGTGTGGGTTGACTCAACTTGGGCTAACGTGGAACAGCCTGCTACTAGTACGTTCAGCTGCGCCATTGATTCAATACTCCCGCTTCATAGCGACGCGCCGGCAGCATGTTCGCTCCTCGCTCGGTACATGTCCCCCGTACCTACTCGGTCTATCAACAGCCCACGACGACCAAGAAAAACACCAACAAGGAAAACGCGAATGGATTACCGGCCAAGACCCCTTCACGAGCGGGCAAGGCGTTGCTCAAGACCCCTGGTACGGGTCTGAGGCTGGGGTTAGGGGTCAAGACAGAAGGTAGGGATAAGAATGTCTTGATGCAGCAGAGTGGGATGGGTAAAGGCAAGGGCAAGGAGGAGGAGATTGGTGAGTGCCTATCACTGCAGGAGGCCATTGGGCTGTCAACATCACCTACTCAGCTGTTTCATCCCAGTCGGTATCATGGATGCCAGCTGACTCTTCTGCCGTTTAGAACCCAAGCGCCTCTTTGCCAGCGCATCCTCAAAGTCGACATTACCTCCTTCCAAGTCCCTCTCGCAGATGCCTTCCATCCCTTCACAGTCCACCCACAACACGCACCGGACCCCTGCACCTACCAAGAGGACTTATCAGGCGCTCCGAACACCCGCTCCTCAGCCTCTGCTTAATGAGCCAGCCCCGACTCCCTTGCCCTCCGCTACGCGTACGCGGAGACGCTCACGTCAGAGCCTGAGCAGTATCTCGCTTACGCCGATCAAGTCTGCCATCGAGACGCATTTTCAAACGCCCGCACCTGTAGCATGGGAAGAAGAGGTCAGCCTGGGAAGCATCGAGGAGGTTGGTACAGAGCTGCAAGGCGTGGTGGAGGAGAACGAAGAGGAGTACGGCGAGATCGAGTATATGCCTCCGCCGGTGCAAGGTGAGTTGCTGCAACGCGGTCTCTCATCAGCGGGCGTGAGATGTACCATACGCGCTGAGGCTGACGTGATCATCTTCCAGAACTCCCATGGACACCCGCCTTTGAGCACGCAGATGTCGAGGCCATCTTCAAGCAGCTCACAGCGATGCCGCCCCTGTGGCATGTCTCGGATCCGATTATCAGGGATGTTCCCGAGTTTGAGCCGGATCAGGTAGTGATAGATGGTGTCATATTGGCTCGTGAGTGACCTGAAAGAAACGACAGACAAGAATCGGAGCTGACAGTTTCACAGCCGAGGAAGACCTGGAAGAGGACTGGCTGAAGCCCAAGGCAAAACCTACATCTGCCTTTGCCGCCCCTTCGGCGAGGTTCGCTATGCCAAAGTCTAGCACTGTAGCGATACATGCACCAGGAGCTCCCACACGCGGCGTCGCTCCCAAATCCACCGTAGTCAAGCCGACTCCCACCGCTGCTCGCCCGAACTCGTCATTTAGCAGATTGACGAGGCCCACAGTCGCTTCGGCAGCCAACACTCAGCCTCGTCGACCGGTAGGAACGACTGTCAGGCCCCTAGCCTCTGCAGCTCGACCACCTGTCATACGTCCCACACCTGCCGGCAGGCCGGGTCAACGTCGCGCGGTCGCAACTGCCCCGCAGCGGACCGAAGCCAAGCTGAATGCTCATCAACAGCTGGATCAGCGGGATCTTGCCCTGATGGGAGCTTGGGAGGACGACGGTGTCGTGGAGCTGGAGCTGGCACTTGACAATCTCAGCTTTGAGGAGCTGAACGAGGCCCCTTAGCTGGTTGTCTCACGGCAGCTGGAGTGCATTACTGCCCGTAACGATTCGTGTATTTCAGAACCAATGTAGCCTGCCACTTTACGCTCCACTTGTACGGCCATAGTACCCTTTAACGATTATGATGAATACCATGATGTCGAGTGTCTCAGCGGGACTAATTGAGAGCGAGTTCGGATGGTCGTCTTCGAGTATGATCCGTCCAGTAGTTGTAGCTGATCTCCTCCCGCTCGCCTCCATGGGGTGAGACTTGCTGACAGCTCCCTTGATTCATACGCTAACTTTCATATACACGCCTTTCTCGATACTGCGCAAGGACAACCTCGGTCTCGTTGCCTTCCTTCAACCGGAAACCGGTGGAAGTGCCTGAATGCCGAGCTAGAATGGCCGTTCCACTCTGCATTGTCTGGGCAGAAAAGTCCGAAAATACCCCACGATCCCTTACGGTAGCGTCCTTCAACTCACGACCATGTCTTATGCATGCTTCCTATTGAGCTCAGTAACAGGATCTACGGTCCACCGACCAATTGCTACAGAGAAATGGTGTGATTTGCATAGGAGAAGGGCTGGACGAGTAGCTCGACAGTGGCTATAGCTGTCAGGTGGTCATAGACCGTTTGCAAATGGCTGGAAGCGCGCAATCAGCAAGTGAGGTGAGTAGTCCAGCTCTCATCAGCCCTCAAAGGGAGGGGGATCGATGACGAAGTCCACACTGTAGTTCGGCGTTCGTGAAACGAGCGTGAAATCAGGGGTAGAGCCAATCTCTATATAGGCATATCCAGCAAGTCCATAGGGGTACACGGAGGTCGGAGAGATAGCGTCTACGTTAGGGAACAGGGGTGGGATGGCGAATCATGGCGAATCCTTTGCACGGGATAAAGCCCATCAAGTATCCCCCTTGGCAATCGCGTTCGCTCCACCGAGGTTGCGATGACCGAGGTAGAGGTGTATATAACGGCGTCCCGAGGAGCGTGTGGTGGCAGTCCGACCCATTGACGAGTTATCAACTGCACCTACAACCGAATATCATCCTATAACATGCTGTCGCGCGCAGTTCAAGCATTCACCCTTCTCGCTGCGCTCTCGCTTCGGGGCGTCAGCGCCATGCCCGTGGACGATACCTCTCTTGAGTCGAGGGACGAGTACCTCAACACCCACGGCGGTATCGTGCTCAAGGCCGATACCGACGTCAGGGTATCATGGCCTCGTTCTAACGGCGAGATGTATACCGAGGAATCCAGGTGGTGGAAAGCAGGAGAACAGCCGGGTGACGTCCCGTTCAACTGGCACAAGCTTGAGGCCGTCACCGGCCGTCAGATATACGTGGCTCACGTAAGTCATCCTGCCGTTCATAGCTTGAATCGCGTTCTGAACAAGAATCTCTGCTGAATCCTAATCCCCAGTGCGTCCTGACGGTGCCGGCGGGCTCGTTTATGGGTCACGGAACCTACCATCTTCACTCGTTCGTCCACCAGGCCCAGCCTTCCTGGTTTGACCACGAGGGAGATGTCGGTCCCACCACGATCAAGTGCCCAACCGGAGCTTGTAGCTTGGCCTCTCAGGCCGAGTGTGACGAGTACGGCCAGATGCCCAAGTTCGGTTGAGTGAGTTGATCTCGCTACCGAGTGCGACGGGCCGTATCGGGTCACAGCTAGTCTGTTCTATACCATACATGATGTACCAACTCTAACGTATGCGGCCTGGAACGGTGATAAGACATTGCTGTTGATCTGATTGTGATTGTTCTTGTCTCCGCCTCACTCTTCCATCCAGATAGACGAGACCTTTCTTTACCAAGGGCGCTCTGGAGGATGTGGCAGGGGCCGCCCGGGTCACGCATGAAACTACCGTGGCGTCGATGGCTCGCCTCGAAGCTCTCCCGCTTCGAGGAGGAAATGTCGCCCGGAGCACACTCGTCCTGACCTTCGCACCGTGCCCAGACTCGAGGCGACAGAGAGGTGAGCCTTCTCGGGCATATGAACAATAAGGGACGGGATCAGCGCATCTTTGCAGATCAAGGGGTAGTAGCGGGCACGCGGAGACGATCTTCCTGCCGTCTTGTAATTTACATGCCCCTTGGTCGATCCAGACATCTGAATGACTCCAGAGCAGACGGATGATGCAATAATCCCTTTGTGCAGTGATGCTGGATCGCCTGACCCCTGGAAAATGTTCTCGCAGGACAGTCTTATCAACTGCAGCATGACCAAGCTATTGATCGACCCATCACCGGCTTGCAGTGATGTATATAAGTCTCGTCTCTTGCGTCGAGCGAGGTGCTAAGAACCGATAAATCAATCTGCCAAGCGCTTGACTGTTCGCCTAGCTCGCCGAATAGCCCTACAATGCTATCCCAGGCCATCATAGCTTTCACCCTTTCGACAACCTTATCGAGCGCGGCGACCTTACCCCCTCGGGACGGCCATGTTGCCTAGAAAGGACCTGGGTCATATCGCTATGAGAGGCCCGACGACAACGTCAAGGTGTCTTGGGAGGTGTCCAAGTGGGAGCCGGTTTCCGAAGCCTTAATGTTGCTGCACACTGAAGCCGAGCCTTGGTCTGCCCCATTTGACTGGCATGCATGTTTACGAGCCAGGCACTTCCCGAAAGCTGTTCGTGGCTCACGTACGTCTTCGATCAGTTTTGGACCAGATATGGCCCTAGCTGAGACCATACTGCTTCACAGTGTGTTCTGTCGGCTCCAGGAGGGCCCTTATCAGGTTGAGGCACGTACCACCTGCATGCCGGTCCTACTCAGGACGAACGACATGCGTGGTATGACACTGAAGGGGATCTCAGTGGGACTAGCATCAGTTGCCCGACTGGATCGTGTCTGTTGGCCTCTCAGATGGAGTGTGACACCTGGGGGAAAAGGCCAATGATTGGTTGATCTGGTTCGTTTTGACGAGGTGGGTATGTCGTGTAACTTACTAACTATATGTGCGCACGACATCTCACATATGATGTCTATAGATGTGTTGTCAAGGCTAAGAGCCTATGTCAGATGCAAGTTACCGATGGGGTTGGGATGTACGCGGGTACGAGCTATTGTGACCGGCTGCTACGAGGTCAAGACATGTTAGCCTCGGTTGGCTCCTGTCTTCGCGCTCGAAAGCAGACAATTGTGCATACGCCATCCTACAAAGCTGCGATCAACAGAAACTACGGTGATACCTCAAGCGGTGCTGCGTGTTGTATTCTGTGTGAGAGTCGTCGAGCTATCGTCATACGAGCCACCGTTGTGGTCCTTCGATTCCCGCAAGTTTTGTGACCGCTGCGAGGTGTTCGCTGCTAAGAAATCTGTGACAGTCGACGGGAGTTTGCTTCCTGGACGTCCAGTAGAGCCTGTTCCGCTGCTGCAGGAAGCCTTCTGAGACCCATTCCCCCTCGGACCTGTTGCTCCCTGATCACCGCTGAGATCGTAAGCTGATCGGCCCATGTTGAGGTAGAAGCGAATGGACTTGGTCCAGTGAACGTTTGATTGTCTCAGCCTCAAATCGAGCGGGTGCGTATGCTCGATATCTTGGTGTGGTGTATTGAGGTATCGACAATCACAGGTGCTATCTGTATTTCTGTTGATAGTGCAGAACAAGGCGTACGACGAAGGCAGGTTACAATTTATACGATACTTCGAGTGTTTTGAAAGGAAAAGCGGTATTGGGAAAGGAGGATTACCATTGAGCAAGCACCAAAGCAGGTCTTGCAACGAGAGAGGCGGCATGTCGATCCTTAACCGTAACCGTCCTCGTCTTGACCTTTCAAGACTAAGAGGAGCGAATCGCACGCCTTCCAGGTCGGCTTTGGACGATTTGCGCCTCTTGATAGTATGAGAGTTTGATGAGTGGGCTGCATTCGCTTCCGAACCCTGCATGACCAGCTCGGGAGCGGCAACCGTGATACATGGTCGAACGTCGAGATGAAAATCAATACATAGTAATATGGCAGTCACGGAGTTCAGTATCTAGGAGGGATCCGGATCAGTCTCATAAGGAGTAGCGATCACCTGGGACTCTTCGGAAGGCACATCACTAGCCCCTCTAGTTAGGGGATCGGTGTAAGCACCATAAGTGATAGACCACGTGAGGATCGCACCAAAGGTCAACAAGCTGAGAGCAAGGCTGACCCTCCTGCAGTCTGGGTGGACCCGCGAGCAACCTGGGGGACGGAGGTGCCAATGGGCTTCGCCTTCGGTGGGAGGGTTGCAGCATGCCCATCGGTCGAGGCTTTGGTAGAAGCTTTGAGAAAGATGGCTGACTCTCTGCCAGCCTGCGGAAGGGCTGTACGCCGATGTATTTTGCCGCTCGAGGTCGACCGTGAGCCGTGGCCCCCTGTTGGCAAAACCAGGTAGAGGTGTCCGAGAGCCTGTCTGAACGGATGGCAAGTAGCTGGACAGGATCGCCCAGTCTCCGGTGTCGACGGTCAGCGAATACTGAAGGCTTGACACTGCATGGGCAGTATCCGGTACGTCGGGAGAAATCATATCGTCAGACGCAATGGCTGAGCTCTGACTAGGGTTGAGAGCGAGCACGTGAGCAAAAGCCCTGTCAGTACGAGTGGACGGACTTGTCTCAGTACTCGGCCTGCGAGTGCCGGCGAGGGTGAGCTCGGTCAGTTCTATTCCCCCTTCCGAGTCAGACATCGTTATCAGAGTCAGGTGGATAGGAGAGATCACCGAAAGCGGTACAGCCAAGGAAAGCAGCGAGAAGGAGTACAGACACGATGTGGAAGAGGAGCTTTCGAATACGCCTACTTTCGACGCTACGGTTTCATTCGTTGGCACACCGTATGCAGGTCAGTGCACCCCATGCAATCGAATGGAAGGCGACGATGAGCGTGGTCAAGGTTGCACCGGATCAAAGGTTGATCTGGACCATTGACTGGCAGGTCGAGCCTCGAGCGATCGATTTTGACATCGGCCTATATCGGTGCTCAAGACCTTGACATCGAGCGATTCATGTCAACGCCTTCTTTACACCTAGGAAGCGATAGTTTTATCCTTTCACCGCCTGCGAAAGCCTTCGGCACGTACAAGGTCGGAAGGCAGCCGTAGCGACAATGGCCTGACTTCTTGCCCTGGAATTCAAGATGCCCGGGCGAGGTTGATGGCCAGCATGCGCAGCGTCGCATTATAAGCACGAAAGCTCTCACCAAAGGATGGTCGCTTCGATGGTGTTGTGGCGCCCCGCATTGATGAACCGCGTCATGATCCGGTTCGTCGCCGTCGATCTTTCATCTTTCGACTCGACGCAGCGAAGTCTTCCGAAGTCTATACTACACTTGGTCGTCACAGCTTGTAAGGAGATTAGTACTAGAAAGTGACGGTCCGCAGCCACGCCAGTACATGCTCTCTCGTCTGACGCAAACGTCCCGGACCCGAATCAGCCGACCCATCCTCATCGCCCCTTCTCGAGCCGTACGCAACATGTCATCGAGTACCCCCCATCTGTTTGACACCCCTGCCCCTCAGCCAGGAGTCGCTGATCAGCCCGATCCCAACGTCGATGACCAATCACAAGGCAAATCACACATCCACGTCACCTCTCACAACCAGTACAACGCCCCTCGACTCCTCCGGGATGGACTCTCGCCCAACCCTCTGATCCAGTTCAACGCGTGGCTCGAGTCAGCCCTGCAGCCGAAGGACGGCTCACCGGTGGTGCGCGAACCAGAGGCCATGGCGGTGTGTACCTCCACGCCTGAGGGCATCCCTAGCGCTCGGGTGGTACTGCTCAAGACGGTGGATGAGAAGGGGTTCGTCTTCTTTACCAATTACAACTCGAGGAAATCGCAGGAACTCGCTGCCAACCCGTACGCCTCGCTCGCCTTTTACTGGAGAGAGATACACAGACAGGTCAGGGTGGTGGGCAAGGTCGAGAAGGTCACCCGGGAGGAGTCGGAGGAATACTTTGCTTCGAGGCCTAGGGGAAGTCAGCTGGGCGCTTGGGCCAGTCAGCAGAGTAGCGTGGTACAGGATGGCGATGTGCAGAATCAGGTGGAAGAGAGAACCAAGGACTTTGATGGGAAGGACGTGGAGTGTCCTCCGCACTGGGGAGGATGGAGGATCGTTCCTTTGTGAGTACTGCCCATATCAGGTCTGGCACGCGTCTGCTCGCGCAGGTAGGTGCTGATGCTCTGCCCACCACCTAGCGAGGTCGAGTTCTGGGCCGGACAGCCTTCGCGACTGCACGATAGGTTCAGGTACACCCGAGCCAAGGACTGCACTTCGAGCGAGTGGGCGATCGACCGATTGGCACCGTGAGCGTGGGTTGCATGGGTACTGCGTGAACGTGGACGTCAAGTTGTGGGACCTGAGGCAGCGTGGAGGACAGGATTGTACCCGCTTACTGCAGTAGATTGGTGATATAAAACATGCATCGCGGGCAAACGGAAATGTCATACGGATATACACAGGTCCTGGATCCAGGCTGTACGCAAACGCCTAATCACTCTCATCGTCGCTCGCCTGCCTCTCCTCCCGAAGAGCTCGCTCGACCTCTTCGCGCTTCTTCTCCCTGACCCTGCGCTGCAGTCGCATCCAGTTTCCAACAGGCGTGACTTCACTCGTCTGATCCTGCAAGAACCTGTCGACCTCGCTCCTGTCCCTAGGAGCGAACGAGACGTTCCTCCTCTTGTTCTCGATGAACACCTTGGTAGCTTCGAGCTTGTCGATAAGCGTCTTGAGCTGCGACACGACCTTGGGCGATCCAGCAGAGTTCTTCTTGATGTGTCGCCTGATCGAGACCAGGACGGGCAGGACGACTTCCGGGAAGGCCACGTTGGTCGAGATGGCGGCGTGGTACTCTCCAAGCAGGTATACCAGCTCTTCTCCGAGTCCTTCCTGGAACACCCTGGTCTTGGGGTAGGCGGCGGGAGCTCGGATGATATACTCAAAGTCGAGAGGTTTAAGAGTGGCCTTCTTTGGGTTGGATCGCTTGAACTCGGTCGAGTCTAGGATCTCCAGGAGGAAGGGCGCAAGGGGGATGTAAGTGCCCGTTCGTGAAATGATTCGAAGCAGAGAGGAGAGAATGTGGAATCGAAGAGGGAAGTATCGCGATGAAGGGAGGAGTCTAATCGTGATCGAACGATATTGTTAGCAATCGCAAGTATAGAAAACGCGCAACGACATACCGGATCACACCGAGAGAGATCTGAGTCAGGGGGAAAATCAAAGGCTTGAGAGGACTCTCCAGTCCCGCGTTCTCCCGCTGGTTCTCTACACTAGCGGCGCCAGCCAAGACTTGACTCCAGAAATCGATACAATGCACGAATTGCCAGTTGTACACGGCCTTGAACGCCTGCTGGTTGTCGCCCGCCTTGCCCGAGGTGGACGATCGCACGACGTTTCGCAGATGCACGGCGAGCATTCGAATGAAGCCGAACGCGTGCTGGTACGAGAGCGCCGGAGCGAGCTGATACAGCTCCGACGCGGTGTTTTTCATCAGGTTGAGAGATGGAAGAGTATGCGGGGTGGTATTGCGCAGAGGCGGTAAGAGCGATCGATAGATGTTCTGCGGGGGAATACCGGCGATGAGCTTACTTTCGTACAGGACTGGATCACAGGTTTTAGCTCACCCTCAAGCACAGGTCCTTTACAGCGTCATCTCCCGCGACAAAGAGCTTTCTCACAGCAAGGAAAGCGGCGATCCTGACATTATCCCCCGCAAACGACCAGAGCTCGAGCAGGACCTTGAGATACGCTCTGAGGTGCTTCCTAGCACCCATGATCCATGGCAGGAGCTTGCTGGACTCGCCCACAGCGACAAGCAGGAGACTACCGGCGTCCTCTTCGGTCGAAGCTGATGAGATGGACGAGGGGGTGGTAGGAAGCGATTTGATCAGGTGGAGAAGGGTGGAGAAGTGTGATAGAACAAGTCGATTCAGCCCTTGGTTGGGCTTCTTGGGTGGTTGCAGCTTCCTGCAAGGGGGATGATGGGTCAGCCGAATACACGGGTCCCACTCGGATTTCACTTACACTTTGCCGTTGGCAAGGGTCTTGTACGGGAAGTGGTGGGCGATGACAACCGGAGTGTACTTGAGAGCGGTCACAACGAGCTTGTTGAAGACTGCGGAATGATATCAGCTTCGAGCGTGTGCGAGTGGAATTCGAACCACTGACCCTGCGCACTGTCGATTGAGTACTTGGTATCTAAACCGGTTCCCTGCTCTCCATCGTCCTCGTTCATGTGGGCAGCCGCACGGAAGGCAATCAATGTCTTTCGCAACGATCGAATTGAGTGTTGCTACGAACGAAGAAAGAGGCCAATCAGCGCTTATCACCCTATCCCAATACAGAAGCCCGAACTCACCTTGAGCATGCCCTCCTGCCATTGCCTGAGCATCTTTGGCGTCACACTGATCTTCTTCCGCTCCTCGTCCTCGTCATCATCCTCGTCATCCTCGTCCTCGTCCTCCTCATCGCCGCTGTCCATCTCATCATCCTCGTCTTCTGCCTGCTTGGCCTTGGCCTTTCCTTTGCCCTTTCCGAATTTGAGCAGATCCTCGTCGTTCTCCTTGAGGTACTTGAAGAACTCTGGGTCTTTCTTCTCGAGTTCCTTCATCGCCTTCTTCATGGCCGCCTCGTCCAGCAGGTCATCCCCTTCCTCATCTTCGTCCTCCTCATCATCTTCCTCGTCCTCCTCATCGAGCTCTTCCAGCTCTGAATCCTCGTTGGCCTCGGCATCAAGACCGCCAGCACCAAACAGCTCCTCCACATTCTTTGCTACTCCTCCGGCACGACCACCGGCCGACGCGGCTCCCATCTTCCTAGCCTCCCGCTCGTCGTCCTCGTCCTCATCCTCGTCATCTTCTCCCGCCCCTCCAGCCTCGTCATCCGATTCGACCGCTGCGCCTCGCTGATGCGCTCGTTGTGACTTCCTGTCATCGGCCTTTCGCTTCGCCTGCTGCTTGGATCGACGCAACTTGATCTGATCCTTGAGCTTGCCGGAGGAAGCGAACTTCTTGAACGCCTTGGTCGTCTTGGCCATCCTGTCTACTGGTATGCGGGTCCAAGTTCCGTTTATGCGAAGACCAGTATACCAAAATTGTTATTGTTTCACAGATGACGGTCGGGTGATTCAACTTTTGTGAGAAATCTGCTCGCACCAGCGGGGATCACCGCTCGACAGGGCTAGCGTGGCAAGTGCCACGACCACGTGGTTGTCGCAATTCCGAAGACCCCGTGAAAGCGCTTCTGGCGGTCCTCACCGCTCTTGACCCCGGTCACATGTCGGAGTAAGAACCGGGTGGAGGTGGTCCACTGATCCACGCTAAAGCAGAAAAGGGGAAAAGCACAGAAGCCGACGTCGGTGATGACACACGACAACGTACTACCACAATCCTCTCGCGGCCTACGGGCGCTGCGCTTTGTCCGAGTACTCGCACATGCCGCATTCCCGTAACCAAGCCACTTACACCTTACGCTTAACCCTCGTGACGTCTCGACCTGTACCCCGGTTTCGATTCTAAATCCGTCCGATATGCCAAGAAGCGGCATGTGCACCCGTGCTAGCGGGGACGCTACTGGAGATCTGTTGAGGATGGAGGGGTACACATTGCACATCGGGGCTCAAGTCGGGGCGCGAGGTGGAGGATGCGGGGGCTAGGTTTGCTCATGTTTGCGGGTTTCTGTGGTCAGAGGGATGTCACTCGGACCGGTGGTCACGTTGCTCGAACGGTGCACGGCGATACTTAAGCTCGCTCTGGAGAAAAGGATCGTACGTCCTCATCCGACCTTGTAATCCCTCAGCACAGAGTGACACCCCCACCCGATGCTGTTTTCACTCGCATCGAGCCTGTTGCTGCCGCTACTTGCGACGGCAGCCCCCGTATCCCATTATCAGCTTCATGCGCGAGACGCAGGTCAACCCACATCTGGCAGCACTCCGGTGCTGAGCCAACAAGCTGCCTTCTCCGGCGATGTCACCCAGTGTCAAGGTCAGC